>JAOVYW010002765.1:0-10135 GCA_025775045.1 Hiodon tergisus
TCGGAGAATTTTCCGCTACAGTAGGTACCGCTCGAGGCTAGATCTGACAATTGGTAAACCCCACCACAACAAAATCTGCATGCTGCCATACGACTCCTCGTCTGTTCCTCTGTCGTTGCCAGCACCCATCTGGCTACAGTGAATTCCGCTCCAGTTATAACCTATATGTGTTGTAACAGTAGATTTGACTGCCCACCGAAGGCCACCAGAAAATGTTCCATTGAAAGATTCAATTGCACCATAGCACTGCGGTGTTCCCTCAGTTTGGCGGTGTAACTTTTGAATATTGTTTAAGGAAGCATAGCAATGTCTTTTGCCAGAAAAGTAAGGCGGTCTATGGGTGTGATTGCGATGCTTGTTTTAATGCTGCACGTTTCTGACCGATGCCACCTATGCCTAAGTTTGTACTAGTGCACAAAGACGGCACAAATACGAGTCTTTCCTCATCTGCCCTATAGCTCTGTTTCTCCTGCCGGACGAAGAAGTTCTCCTTATTCACCTGGTCCTACATCTGTCAGTTCTGCAAGAGGTAAGTGCCTGAACAAAGCTGACTAATTGCCCGACGGTCTTAAACACAGGCCTAAAGATTTAAATTAAAGCTGTTGGCAGGATCTGATTTCTGACAAATACTGTTTTCCAAGCTTTAAAAAACGATTAAGTATTTTAGTTGTACTTGGTTTTTGGTTTGTAGCCTGTTTCTTGGTTTGTAATCTCTGTTGATTGTTGGTTTTACAGCATTTAATTGAATAGTTATGAAAGACATTTTATGTGGTAACTGACTGCTACTTATTCTTGTCCTCTGTTTACAGGCCAGTATGTTCACAGTGCTGTAAAAAGGTATCTCCTCTGCCCTGACCACATTTCTACTTGCTGTCGTCTGTTGTAATTCCACCCCAATCGATTAGTCCTGTCAGCTGATGTTTTCCCCGCCCCTTTTCATTAGATGAGACTGCCCTCCAAGCCGTACGCCAACCTGCCCATCTACTCTCTGGGCGGAGCCACCACGCAAGCCAATCAGGAGGCTGCGTCCAGGCAGGAGAAGCCCTCTGGCAGTCACCACCGCCACAGTCTGCATCGCACCGTCTCCAGGTACAGCCCCGAGACCCCGGTCGTCTGAGGGCTACGCCAAAGCGCCTTAATGGTGGCGAGAGTGAGCACGTTGACCTCATTTAAATCTTACCCCGTCCGCTGTGTCACTTCCCACTAGGCTTTCCAAGCACGGGGAGCGGTCGACCCAAAGCGAGTTGGAGCTGCCCAAGGAGCTGACGGAGGACTGGAGCACCATGGAGGTGTGTGTGGACTGCAAGAAGTTCATCTCGGACATCATCTCCTCCAGCAAGCGCAGCCTGTCGCTGGCCACTAAGAGGGCTCGCCTGAAACGCAAAACCCACTCGCTCTATGTGTCCTCGCCTGGTGCCTCCAACTACCGGCCATCCGAGAGAACCATCAACGAGATCTAACTGGGGACCTTGGGGGCGGCCTGTCTGACCCCACCTGTATCGCAAAAACAATTTGTCTGATGCGTGCTGGTGACAAAGGGCCGTGGCCATGGGGCGGAGAAAATCTGACAAAAGCTAGATGAGTCCTGGAACCGTTTTTTAATTATCACCTGTGTACTAGTTCTTCCAGAGGACGGAACGGTCCACTGTGTGTACTCCTTTGTCCATTCCCCAGTGAATAGTGGACTTCCTGTTACCTCTCCTTGCCCTGCTACCCGTCTCTGAAGGAGGCTTCAGTGACTCAACGATGTAATGCATAGTCTTAACTCGGCAGTGTGGGGATTCCACCCCCGCTTCTCAGGAAACATGGGTTGGCCTGAGCTCGGGACCAATGAGCTTATTCCAGCAGCAGAGGCCTTCACGACAGACAAGCCGTAGAAGTGGTCTGAATTATTTTAAAGAGGAATGAGGGGTAGCTAAGGGTTTTTAAACTCTTGTTGCCATCGGCTCGGAGCATTAACTGAATGTCTTCGTTTCACGGTGCCCAAAGGTGTTGGCAACCATTCCGTAGAAATGTAAATAGTTTTTTTTGGTGAAGCAATCAATTGTTGTATATTGCAGCTGAGGATTCAGCCCGAAATGAGATACTAATTAGAGTCTGTCCTGTCTTGCCTGCAGATTTGAGATTGGCAGTGATCTGGTTTCTCATCTGGATCCATGTCTGTCAATGTCAATGCATCAAGCGTTTTTTTGGTCTGGACAGAGCTGCCAAATTGTCTTTTTGGTTTTGCCCAGTGCCAAAATGGTTCCTTTTTAGTCTGCACTGGTGGTCTGGTGTAAATATCATGTGAGAACCCCCAAGGGGCAGCAGAGTAGGTACTCTGTTCCCAGTAGGCCAGTTAGAGCAGACATAGGAATATATTTGTACATGCTGTATATCCAAATGGTATTTGTCTACTGTTCTGGTGTATTGAGATTAATAATATGCCAAATAGGATTATTATTATTATTATTCTGTTTCTTTTCAAAGTTATGTCATCTTGGTTTCTGGTAGGACTAGCACTTCAATAGCACTTTTGCTGATTTTGTGTATTTTTTTATATTGTATTTTATTTCTATTTAAACCTTTTTTTGTTTCTGACATAAGTAAATAGTGAAGGAGAAGGGCAGAAAAAGGACATCTGACAGCTGGATGATCGAGTCTACCTGTTTCTGTTGTGCTTCCGTACGTGGGACGCTGTGTATATCCGACGTGCGTGCAGTCGTTTGGTAAAATAATCCAACAACTTGGCTTTCAAAGATCTAAAAGTAAATATTTTCTACGCTGATGGAGCTGGGTTTTGTTTTTGTATTTTGAAGTTAGAATGCAACAACATTTTCTGGTGGACATGAAGTAAATGGTTTAAGTTTCTCCTCTTAAATCCTGATAAACTATTTATTGTGAATATGAAGAACACACTGCTCACACCTGTATAGCCAGACAGCAGCTGCTATCCTGTCATACCGTTATTACTATATTGGGAGAGGTAGTCTAATAGAAGAAAAATATCTGGTTTCCATTTAGTTACTGTCACTTTTAACATGATCTTGTTTACACTCCTAATTCATATACTTAAGGAAAACTGAATTATTTTACCTTGTAATTAGTAATTACCTGGACAATGCATTTATTGATTAATAGGGGTGGTCCTAAGCCATGAAATCAACGGTCATTTCTGACCAATAGGCTGGACAATGTTGGCAGTCATTTTCACTCAGTTAACTGTGTGTGAGGTTTTCAACTGCAACCTGTGTTCTCCCAGTAAACATTTGCCATATCAAAGTTCTCCTGCCCAATTTTACCATTGTTGATCCTGCATCAGGAGTTTCAAAAACTAGTACTTCTTGAAGAAAACCAATTTTTTGTACCCATAATATTTTGACTCTGTAGATAGTCTGAACATTGACATTCGCTGTGGATGTTTAAAAAAAAAAAAAAATCTAATGACATTGTACATTTTGTTGTACAAGGGGGATGCCCAAGCCTAAATTATGTTGCGGTAAAATCCCTTCAAGTAGCTAAAGGAAGACATTTCTGCTGGGCCCACTTAACTTGAGGTTTCAGTTTCAACATTACAATGTTCATTAGTATTTTTAATAGATGATACCTCTCCACACTCCGATTGGTTGCACGGGAAGTGCAGAATGTCTCTGTGCTGTAGCTCATCCAATAACGTGAAGCCTCTGCATTATATTGTCTTTTTTTATTTGTGGTTCATTGGTAACTGGCTGCAGCTGTGAGTAATTGCCACAGTAGCAATCTCAGTGCGCATGCCTTTAAAACGAAAAGGGCCATTTGAAACCCTGAAGTGCGCTGCTACGTGCATGGCCTGAGCACTCCGAAGTAACCTGGGTCTGAAAGTGTGTTCCGTTTAGGGTCTGATTTCCGGCAGGGAATTGCCGAGATACTCGGGGTGGTGGGGGGCAAAGGTATGTTCTCCCTCCATAATTAAGGGCAAAATCCGGTCCCCCAATTATAATCACAAACCGATTATTTTTACTCCAACTGATCTGCTTAGGTTTGTAAGCATCTGGATTCTTTATTGGCTTGGCAAATTGTATACGGTTTAGTTTTTTTCTGATATTCGGTAATTGCAGTTCAGCTGGACTGCAACAAGGGGCCAATTATTTACAGTCACAGGAGGTGTCGCAGATTTAAACGAACCCCTGTGAAATCTTGGCAAGATCAGTTTTTATGCTCTGTAACAGATGTGGAAGGAGAGCATGTTTGTGCATCTGGACCAATGGGGCCCTTCTCCCTGGTTGAGCTGAAAGGTGCATGTGCCACTGGAAACTACTGAGGGTTTTTACAGAAACAATAAAAAAACTATTACAAATGTTCGAATACTCTTAAGGTGTGGATTTATTTTTATTTGACTTTTAATAGTAAAATTCCCACTATTGATTGTTTCGATTAAAAACCAAAACCTACATGCATGGCTTCTGTTTGTTTCTGTTTGTTTCTGTCATGGGCAGATGACAGTTTTCAGTTTTAACAGCTGGAGTTCCTGCTGATGGATGGGGAAACGTTGCAAAGCTGATGTGTTAAGAGCAACACTAGTGTCGGTGGGTGTCCAGTGTAAACCAACTACCGTTGTGTATGCAACAAAAGCGTTGTGGCCCAGTAATGTACTCAGCAATGTTAAAGTGCTGGATATTGTAATGATTTGGCTTATCTTTAGTATAAAGCTGATTGCGTGATATCGACAAAACTGTCTCCCTGCTTTATTTATACTCTGTTCATATTATAGAATTGCCTTGCACAGACTCAGATGGTGGTGAATTTAGAGTAGGCCAGGAAAGGTGCCTTGACCAGATGTATTGTAAAGGGATGTACAGGGAAAATTACCTTTAGATTTGTTGTGTGTTTTGCTTGTAATAACCCCTTTGACATTTTAAGCTAATTTGGGAACAGAGGACAAGATGGAACATTATCCACCACCAGAAGAGCGTTGGCCTCTCGACCAAAGTAATTTAATGTTCTATGCTGATCTGGCCAATCTTTTGTCTCTACAAAGGTCACTCCCTTCATTCAAAAATATATTAAAATGCATAAATATAGGCTAAAATTCTTTTTAAAGTCATACGTCAAGATTTAACTATCAGGAATAGGTCACTTTTTAATGTTTCGTTTTTTTTTTTTTAATTGTGGATTCGTTGATGACTTATTTGTGGCCTGCGTGTTACGTACAGGCTGCAGCGCCCCCTGCTTGTGGCAGCCGCAGCTGCTCCACAGTGACTCCTCTGCGACGGAAAGTGTGTTTTAGTGTGACCGAACAGTCCTGCAGCTTATCGCTCTTTTGTCGGTGAAAGGACTGCACAGATCTTATGACCATTCAATTTATTGAAGACAATACTTAGTTTGACTTTTAATGCTGATGTAAGATGCGTTGAAAACCGTTATTCTCCAGAAGGTGGCAGAGTGGAGCTGTTATCGAGATGTCCTACAACAGAATAAGAGTCGCAAGAACCCAGGTGTCGCTTCTAAATCTTTTTTTGTCAGTTCATCAGTGGTAGGAGAGGAGGGTGGAGGAGGGATAGGAAACTACGCGATTTTACTATCCACTGTATAGCAATAAACGCACCGGATGCATTACGAGAAAGAGTGTTTGGGTTAAAAGGACAATTGACGTCGTGTCGTAATCAAAACCATAGTACTTCACCGATTTGATCCAGTTGGAAACGGATCTGGGTGGAAGGGAGCTACAGATGTGACCTTCTATTCAGTTTACATGAGCTATAAATCAATCTCAGGTGCAATTTACTTGTATGCCCTCAGAAGAAGCAAGATATTTGTTAACATTTAGGGGTTTATTGCCTTTTATTGGCTTAAGCTCTTTTGAGAGTTGATTTTGGCAAATGTCCTTTTTCACAGTGCTGTATCTAGTCTATCCTTTTTATTGACCTTTTATCACAACAAGGACTTCAAGGCATAACAATTTTAAATTTAAACGCCTGTCTCAAAGTGCATCACCTGCTTCAAGTATGTGTTCCCTACTAATACTGGGTCCTATTAACCAAAGATGAAAATATTTTTGCCTAGGAAATGCCTGATTAAAATGACAAAGGAGCCCTGCATTATCTATTCATACATTAATACTTTGTTTTTAAAAGTTTATTTTATTCTTTTTTAAACCAGCAAATATTTCTCTTTTGATGATTCCAACGCTGTAGCGTGTTTAGATAACGGTTTCTTATAATACGAGAAAGTTTTGTTCACTTTCATGTGAACAAAACATTTTTTTCACCAGAACCCTTCAAAAAACAATACGAGATGTATGAACGCAGAAAGATTAATATACAAATAATTCAATACACGTATTCAGATAAGAAACTAATTATTTTAGTGCTTCAACAAAGCATGCCTTGCTTTTGCTAAGCCTTCAGAAAAAAATTTTCGTGCTAAATTTCTCATTAATCTTTAAAGGCTTCAAAACCTGTTTAATCTTGAATTAGACTGTTTCAGGGAGTACCCGTCAATAAGATAGTCATATGTAGAGTACTTTGCTTGAGCCTTTCAAAAAGGCAGTGGTTCCAGAGGCCCACTGTTCACGCTCTGGCCAAGTAATTAAGAATTTAAATCAAATCATCATCGTTCTACTCAATTCAGCGATTCCTGCCTTTACTGAACATGAAAACTATTTAATGTTCCGAGAGTTAGGAAACATGGCTGTATATTGCACCTCCAGGAGCTGGATCGAGACCTACTGGTTTAAAGGACCTGGGTCTAATAAGTGATCAGGGGATCCACACACTAAAATTATGGGCCTTTCCTCATCCTAGGAATGATTCCTGTGACATTTTCTATTTTTATTAGCTACTTGACATTTCATCTGCTACTTTCAAAGCTATAACCCAAGCAATTTAATATAATTCTTAGGTTGCTGTGTTCTCAGAATAACTGGTCGAACCACATTATTATAAAATATAGGCTTATCGGGATTATAAATTCAAATGAGCTTCATTTCTCTTTTTCTTCTTTGAAGAACGTCTCCAGTACAGATCCTCCTATTCTTCCATGACCTCTGTGTGACACATGTGGTGATGATTGTGGGTCCCTGAGTGTTTGACACTGGCTCACAGCTCAGTGTGGAGTTCTGGAGCAATGGGGGACAGTTCCTTGAGACAGAGAGTGCTGGAGAAGTTTGGGACAACTGTGTGAAACTGATGCCATCATTGTTTTGTGAGGGATTTATATAATACAAAATCAGTCGATTCACATTACAGTTGATGAAACACTGGACCATTCTGCTTTGACTTGTTTCTAGATTACAATGATACTGTCAAGCTAAACCAATCATTCATGACCTCAGAGATAACTTTTTTTGTCAGTTGATTTGTCCCCTGACTGCAACAACCAAGTATCAACCAAGCTATCCCTCCAGCCTATCAACTCAGTCATTCATTAATTATCTTATTATTCTGTTTTATACTATATGTGCCATTTTCCAGGAGTTCTCCACTGTCTCTGT
This sequence comes from Hiodon tergisus, assembly GCA_025775045.1. Taxonomy (NCBI): domain Eukaryota; kingdom Metazoa; phylum Chordata; class Actinopteri; order Hiodontiformes; family Hiodontidae; genus Hiodon; species Hiodon tergisus. Next base: position 7,451 of record JAOVYW010002765.1, read on the forward strand.
CAGGAATTAGGTTTGGATTTCTGTTTTTGCGCACTTTGTGGCAAATTCAATTTGTAAAAAATAGCTACAATAAATAAAGTTTGATTGGTTGATGAACAGATATACTACTATCTGATCGCGTAGCAGATGCTCCTAACCAGAGTGACTCACGTAGTGTAAAATCTATACAACTATGAATTGGATGCTTAAGAGTTTCAGCATAAGCACATTTCTCAAGGGTACAACAGCAGCCCTAAAGAAAGAATGAGGACTTTATGGATTAAAATTTCACATAAGAATCCAGTGTTCAGTAGTTGAGGAGATCATGGATGCCTTTTGGTTTTCTTCAAAAGCGCAGATGTTATCTTCAATCTTTGTTGGTGCACCAACATTCAGCCCTTTTATTTGTCACCTGTTTGGACCACAGATTCAGAGGGATGTAAACCTGGGAAGGATCAAAGGGATGTTGGCCATTAACGCACCTGCTCAGAACGTAACACAGGCCCAGTATCTTGGGTGATGCTGCACACCTTAGTCAATTAAGATTATTTAATCTTTGAATTGAGTTGCTGAGACCACACATCAGCTAAAGTATTCCATGTATTCCAATATGTACACTTAATTCCTCCAAAGAGTTCTTAAATCCTGCAGCAAACGTTTCTTTGTTTGCACAATTAGTCAGTTTTTTGACTGGGGGGAAATTGCCGTAGAAGGATAAGATTTAGCAGGTTACTGCTAATGTACTCTGCAATGTTAAATGTTATTATTATAAATAATAATGATGTTGATGATGACGGGAAGTCAGGGAATTAAGAAAAAGTAAGGAGAATATGTCAAAAATGTATTCGGAAAAGTGTATATGGTTTAAAGTGTATACGGTATCGCTGTCGGGTGAAAAATAAAGCGAATCAGTATTTTTTTCCCCCACATGCCCCAGCAATTCGTTTTTCACATAACCATCCACATCATTTTCATTATCCCATTCATGGATAAACCATTGGTCGCGGCTCAAACGGAAATGACGACCGTAGCAGTGTGACAAACGGCTTCTCCAAAATACAACAAGGAAGTATGCATTTCTAGCAAAGGGGAAAATAATATTTAGACCGGACACAGTTCGAACTTAAAGCAACGTTGTTTATCGATTGAAGTATCGGGGGGTATAGTCAACTTGGACTTACCCAAAAGCCCGTCTTTGACTCGCAAGCTATTAACCAAGCCGTGGTTACTGAAAATAGATATGAATACAGACGTGGAATTTCACATCAGACAGAATTACCCATGGAACAAGCTGCCTGCAAATGTCAAACAGGTACAGTATGCGACCAATCAGCCATAGGTTATGTTCCTTGGCCTCTCCTGTCAAAGGTGTAGCTATCTAGAATTTATGTTAAACCGCACTCGACTTTCGGTCTTGAGAGCGGGTTATCCGTTTTGTTAATTCTAAAGACTGTCATTCATTAGAGAGCCATAACGCCAGATTCCTTTGCTGCCCCCCACCCCCGCCTGGTTATTTTCACGAACTGTGCTTTAGCGCCTCGGTTGCTCGCTAGCCAGATAGCTAATCGCTTCACGATTTGCCTCATAGATGGTTAAATAACCGCTACTGCAATATTCACTGTGATAAGGATGCGTATTGATGTCAATTTAAGAGGGATATTTTTGTTTCAATTATATTCACCGTTTTTTCAAAACCGATGCTAGCTCTACAGTGTTAAACCAGGTAGCGTAGCTGTAAGCACGTTAGCTATCTACACCACAACGATTCTGGACCAAGACTGACAGCCCCTTAAAAATAAACTATCTCTTTCTAATCCTCTATTTGTTTGTATTTTAGGGATTGGGAAACTCGCAACGTGAATATGAGAAACACGTTCTGCTCTACAGTATCCGGAATCAGCTACGATTCCGCAATAACCTAGGTTAGTACGCTGCACCGCTATGTCACTTAGCCTAGGTTGTAAAGTACTACAGCATGAAACCGATTTACCAAGACAAATCTTGACTGCGGTTATGATGAATCTACAACCCATTTTAATCTCTGTCAAAAATTATGTTTCCATTGTAGTAAGCATGCAGAAAAAAAGTATAACATTGTATGAGAACATGATTGAGAATTGATGAGGGCCGTCTAGTTTATTTTTAATCCTCAAGTAGTCTGAATATCTCCAGTATCTCTTTAACTTTGTCAGACTGTTTTTTAAACACATAAAAAAAAAAAAAAAGCCTGATTATCTTTGCCCTATTTTTATTTTTTTACAACGCAGTACTGGATGTAGTCCTAAATAATTACTTTTCAGAGCAACTCTGGAGATTCAAAGCCAGACTGGTCCATGGTAATGCAATAAATATGGCAACACATTGGCAGGAATGTTTGCCATGTTATTTTGCTAATTAATTGGTCAGCAGACGGTTTTCCCGAAATGATACCACAGCTTTCAGCTATGTGTGTATGACCTACTTTTATACCGATCAATATTTACTTTACTGAAGCAGTTCAGGTTGACTACCTGGCCCAAGGAGACCACTGCTGGGATTTAAACCTGATTTGATTTTAACCACTATGCTATTGGCACATAGCTCCCTGCTGGTATATCATCATTTGGCGTTGATGCATAACCTGTAAGTCCGCACTGACTGTGTACCGTCTTTACTACGATGCCAAGCACTGTCTTCTCCTCCCCGACTGCGCAGTCAGTAACCCGT
>JAOVYW010002768.1:3875-6375 GCA_025775045.1 Hiodon tergisus
ATACACACATTAATGGTACCATTGAGGATATAGATACACACATTAAAGTACCATGAAGGATATAGATACACACATTAATGGTACCATTGAGGATATAGATACACACATTAAAGTACCATGAAGGATATAGATACACACATTATGGTACCACTGAGGATATAGATACACACATTAAAGTACCATGAAGGAACTGGCATTATAGAAACAGCTGTCAACCATGGAAGGAAACAGAAGCTTTCTGTGATTTTTACTGACTCTCTTACAGCAGCATCTATCCTGCCTAGGCAAATAATGTTGACTTTTAATTGCTTTTACTCTGCCTTATGATCCAATGATCAGCCCGAGGTGCACTTTGTCCCCTCCTGCCATTTTCACTGTGTCATGTGCAGCTATATGTCTAATTTTGCCAACTCACTTTTACTTACCTCACTTCACTATGAGCTACTTTTCAGAACTTTATTTCACAAATCCTACTAACACCTGTCACTTACCTGTGTCTGAGTACCTGGGTGAACCTGAATAGCTGAATCTGTAAACCAGGGTTGGGCTTTCAGTTTTAATGAACTGACCAGCTTTTATTATTTAACCTGCCTCAGCCTCAGCCTGCATGACTCCTAAATTCTTTGTGAGTCCGTCATGAATTCCATAAATCATATTTATACAGAATTTGTGGCTATGATTGTAACGATTATAGGTTTATTTAATGGTTATATTGTTATTGTCACTATCATAACAAAGATATTTCAGTCCTTTACTGTGTTGTCACTGCTGGCACGTCACCTGTCCATCGCCACCTAGACGGATTATTAGATCCTGGTTTTGTTTCTTTTCCAGATCATTTTCTGTGTCTGACCCAGGCATCCCTGAGGTGTAAACCCAAGAATGGTGTTCAGGGTTAGGGTGGTGTGTTCCTTTCCTTTACATTGCAGTTCAGTATTCCCTTTACATTACAGTTCAGTATTCACTTTACAATGCAGTTCCAGATTCCCTTTACATTACAGTTCGGTATTCACTTTACAATGCAGTTCCGGATTCCCTTTACATTACAGTTCAGTATTCACTTTACAATGCAGTTCCGGATTCCCTTTACATTACAGTTCAGTATTCACTTTACAATGCAGTTCCAGATTCCCTTTACATTACAGTTTGGTATTCACTTTACAATGCAGTTCCAGATTCCCTTTACATTACAGTTCGGTATTCACTTTACAGTGCAGTTCCGGATTCCCTTTACATTACAGTTTGGTATTCCCTTTACATTACAGTTAGGTATTCCCTTTACATTACAGTTCAGTATTCACTTTACAGTGCAGTTCCGGATTCCCTTTACATTACAGTTTGGTATTCCCTTTACATTACAGTTAGGTATTCCCTTTACATTACAGTTCAGTATTCACTTTACATTACAGTTCAGTATTCCCTTTACATTACAGTTTGGTGTTCACTTTATTTTTCAGTTCGGTATTCCTTTTATATTACAGTTTGGTGTTCACTTTATTTTGCAGTTCGGTATTCACCTTGCAGGCTGAGCTGCACTACAGCCACATTGATCACCTGAAACAAGCCTCACAAGGCCAAATGAGGCAAAAAGTGGTTTTGGCTTAATATTTTCTTTGACTATAACCTGAGTATATTAAGCTTCACCAAGCTTCTCTGCAAACAAAGAATTGAACCGCCTTGAGGAATACTTCCTTGACCCTTGGAAGTTTCCCTAAGTGATGATGATATCAATCTAACACTGGCCAGCTGGTTTCCATCCAGATGTATTACTCATTGATTATAACAGTGGTATCCTACATATTTTGACTGAACTGTAGATCGCAGAACATTTTTAATTTGAACGGGAACAGTTTTGTCCGAGTCTGTGGGGTATCTTTAGCCTAAAGTCATCGCATATTTTGTCGGTTAGAGATCATGATCGTTTACAGGAAAAACGCTCTTTCCAATCCTGATGTGCTGTGTAGCACCATCAGATTTCAGGGGCTTTTATTATTTGCTATGAGGTGGTTTGAGCAGGTTTGTGTGGGGTGGAGTGGTTGTGTTTTAATGCTCTTGTGGGGGGTGGTTGTATTTGATTGGTTTTGTGTGGGGTGGTTGTGTTTAAATGTGTTTGTGTGGGGTGGAGTGTTTGTAGAGGTCGCATGCAGTGCAGTGGTTTGTGTGGAGTGGTTATGTTTGAAGAGGTTGCGTGGAGTGCAGTGATGCATGGAGACCCAGGGAAAGCGCATTGGTAGGGGTGTCAGTGCAGATGTTTTGCGTTTGCTGGGTTCCCAGAATGTCTCTCATTGTTCTTCCCAGAAACAAAGACAGACTTACCCCCCTTTCACTCAAGAGAGTGGCGATTGCCAGAATTTTGCTACGTGCTTGCTTGCATGTCCCTGAGTGTTTTGCTTTGCATGACAAACAATGCAGAGAAGCTTAAGGAATCTACCTGGAGGTCCTGCATGAACATTCTGATAGCTTGCTGTATCCAGAGAAGAAAACGCATCAGAGGGACTGA
>JAOVYW010002768.1:8875-14130 GCA_025775045.1 Hiodon tergisus
TTAACGCACTGTTAGTTTAGTTGTCTTGGGTAGACATATGTTTGATGGGGCATATTTGGTATTATTATTTTTTATAGTTTTGGGGAAATGTAGTCCAACAGAATGTGAAACCAAAAGACGGTATGTTAATGCAAATGTTTCTCTTAATGTTTAATGTATGACCTATGAGGGAAATTCACGGTCAAAAAATTGAAGAGGGGAGATTTCTTCCATTCCCTGCTAAATTTAGGGAAAAATAAACAGAATTCCTGACAATGACTGAATGAGTGATGCATTAAGAGAAAAATTTGAAGAAACGATGGCCAGTATGACTGGTCTGCAGAGGTGTGCGAGAGTCTGGGCTGTCTGGAAGTTCCCAAATTGTCCCCTCTCAGATTTTGTCTGAATAGAAAACCGCTGCCCAATGGCCCTGGGAATTCTGGCTTTGGAATTCTGATGTCTTGTACTATACATATAGCTCCTCCAACCAATGAGGGACTGAAAATCTCAGCCCTCATTTTAGCCAAAGCTCAGATTAAACAGGACAGAGCGGGGGTGTTATTTACTGTACCGACAGCGTACAAATTATAAGATATATTACATTTTAACAAATTTTCCTTTTAGGAAATAATGTTTTTTTACCCATTATTTTTAAGAGTTACTGGATACCTGACTATTACATCTTTATTGAGTCTAATAAAACAATTGCAGGTCACATCTTGTAAGCAGTATCAAGCACTGTGACACTCAAAGGTTGCAGAACAGTCAAATAAGGTTTCTGTGAAACTGCTAAACATTAACTGTTCTAGGTGTTCTAAGTCATAAGGCACACAGTTCTATATTAGCCTATAATCACCTGCTCAGTTTAACACATAACATTTGGCCGGCGCCGTCCTTGGATTGATCCTGGCTCCTATTCTGATATTGGTCTTCAGGTGCCAGGGAGTTACCAGTGACGTTATCAGTACTAAATTACTTACCCAAGTAGACTTCAGGTCTTTTAAAGTCTCAATGGAAATTGCTATACAGCAAAAAAATCTGGAGCAGTCCAAACCACACCTGTCAATGTACTGCAGGTGTAATAAATTTTGTAAAAGAAAATAAAAGTGCACTTTTGTTTATGATATCCTGTAGTTCCCTTTTGTTCCCAGGAGGTCCGGATCACTGCTTGTCAGTTGTTAGAGATAAAAGAGTGGATATCATGTACTCAGCCCTTAATATGTTGTTTCAACTCTGTTTAAGCGGCTTGGGCCCTAAGCCTAACACTGCAGAGCCAGCAGTGGGGTGGAGTGGTTAAGGTCTTTACAGTGTACCTGGAAGTTTGCTGGTTTTCATCTGTGGGCACTGCTGTTTAAGCCCTTGGGATTGACTTAACCTGAGCTAGTCAAACCATTATACCTTTAAATGAATAAAATGCACAGTAGTAAGTCCTGTTGCCCTGGACAAAGGCCTCCGTTACGCAATTGAATTCCGCCTGTCACCCTGGAATTCAAAGTGTAGCATTGTAATGCTTCCTCACCTCCCCACACTCTCTGCTTTAGAGTGAAGTTAATACATTTTAGAAGCGAGGCAGCTTGGGTTCTTTCAGTCAAAGAGGTGCAAATGAAGAATACACAAAGGACAGCCAGTGGTGGAGGGCTCAGGACATCGAAGGAGTTATAGCGGTGCATAGAAGGCATGTAAATCAGTGTGGTGTTGTGCTTCAGACTTTTAACCATAAAGTTGCTGGTTCAAAAAACAGTATATGTGAAATAAATAATATTTTCAGGTTTTGCATGGTTGTTTCTACATTAAATGATGCAGCTCTAACCTAAGCAGCCTTTTTCAGTCTTTGATGATCAACAGCATGGGAAAAATGTCTTGGATTTCTGTTTATGCGTCTGCCTCGCCTTGAGGTTATTATGTCAATAATGCTTAATGGTTTTGATCATTCTCATTCTTTTTGTCCTCTACTCATATCTACTGGACGCACCCATTTCTGTTTACATAGCAGCCCTAATTGTCAACGTTAAACATAATTATCACAAAGCAACCATCATTTAAGGCAGTTAATGATCATGATTGCCTGCAAAACAGAAAGAGACTTTGGTTGATTAGCTCTGCTGTATAAAGATGATTGAACATAACAGTCCATTCTAATGGTTTAAGTACTTATATCCACTTCTACTTTTTCCCAGGTTTGAAACAAGGATATTTTTGGATTATTTAAAAAAAAACCCATTAAATCTCAACACAGCAACAAAGAGGAAGCTGAGCCAAGGAGGGGCTGACAGCATCATAGAGGGGGATAGCCCCAGCCCTGGTTGACCCCGAGCTGAGCTGAGGTAGGGCAGACAGCACTTAACACAAGGGCCTCTCAGCTTGCTCTGTCTTTCATAAATTTCACCTGATTGTGTTTAATTAATACGAACTGATTGAAGGACACTCAGACCAAACAGAGCTCTGATTGTCACCAGTTGAATATGAAAATGTCATTTTTATCCGCTAACATCTGACAGGCAACTTGTATTAAATTGTATTTCAGGGATCAATAATGTGCATGGTTTTATTCCTCTATAGTTCACACAATCTTGGAAACCTGAAGAAATGTTTTTCTTAATCTTGCTCATTGCTTTAAAAATAAATCATCTCATCATTGGAACAGGTATTTGCCAATGACTATCAATTCTTTAATAATATAAATTTGGCCATGTAGATTGTTACACAGCTTTACAGCCTGAGATCCTATGTTTAATAGTCACATTGGAAATATTTAATATTATTGAGAATTAAAATGTTAAGCAGTGATGGCACCCTTGATATTAATAGGTTTCCTGACAACCACTCTTCAGCACTACTTCAATTACAGAAATATTTGACTGTTATTGAGAAGTATGTTTCTGGAACACAACACTCACACCCAAAGCTCTAGTGTGTGCCTTGCCAGACCCCAGCTGTACATGTGCTCAGAATTGCTTTGAGTCCATTGACACTTTAAACTAGAGATCATTATGTCTACCATAATGCAAAGATGTCCCCTTTTTTCCTAACGAGAGATCACACAAGTCACTCGGCTCTGCGTTTGCAATGTGTTTGAAATGCGTTTGACTCCAGAGCAAAGGCTTGCCGTGTGATCGGACACATAACGTGTGCTCTCCAGGGGCTCGAGGTTGGTGCTGGTGGAAATGACAAAGCAGACGAAGACAACAGGATGTGTTCTTAGCTTCAGCCAGGAACAAGCCAACAGGAAGACCTTGCTCTCCCGGCTAATTCCTGAGACGGGCGTCCAGCCGGTTTTAGGTCTACTTTTTAGTGACAGGAAAGCGAGCCCCTTCCCCACGTCTGGGGTTCCCCTCCTGACTATAATCCAACAGCCCTCATCTGTCTGCCTGGTTCTTCTTCCCTGCTTCCTTTCCCAGGGGCCGCTGTTGTTTCAGCATAGGACAAAACCTAATTTGCGGGCCTTCCTGTGTATTTCTCTTTTGTTTCGCCATTTTTAAAATGACGGTGTCACTCTTGTTTATCACACAGTGGAGTGGCACTTCCTCTTCAGATCAAGTAAAAATAACAAGACTTTGGGGGGCTTCTCACGTGGCTCGGTCGATAAAGCCGCTTGCCTGAGAGCAGACTGAGCCCTATGAACTGGCCTCTCGAGCGGCTCAGTGGATAAAGCTGCTTGCCCAAGCACAGACTGAGACTTATGAGCTGGCCTCTCGAGTGGCTCAGTGGGTAAAGCTGCTTGCCCAAGCACAGACTGAGACCTATGAGCTGGCCTCTCGAGTGGCTCAGTGGGTAAAGCTGCTTGCCCAAGCACAGACTGAGCCCTATATTCTGACCTCTCGCGTGGCTCAGTCGAGTCAGTATCAGTTTCCGGTATGGCTGGTATTTTTTAGGTTTAATGTCAGGGCCCAGGACTGGCAGTACTGCTCAAGCGGCTCCAGTTCTGTGGGTCACAGTAGGGCCAGGTCACCTGCGTATAACAGGAACTTGACTTCTGTGTCATGTAATGTGCAACCAGGGGCGGCAGACTGTTCTAACACTATGTATGCACAGGTTTTCACAGGTTCTCAAGAGGCCCTTGGCTGGGTTAATTTCCAAATTGATCCATTTTGTATTGCCAGTTGTTTTGTTTTGTTTGAGGGTGTGTTTATGTTTTTTTTGGGCCTCACAATACCTCAGGCATATACCTGGGTTTTTTTTATTTCTGATTTATGTCTTTTTGAGATTTTCCAACGGTAATTTACTAAAAACCAGTACTCTAAACCAGCAGTAAGCATACAAACATTTATTCCCTCAGCATGCTCACCTGCCATTGTTTCGTGGCCTTAACTGGCCATGTAAATAATTATTTATCAATTAAGATAGACTACGTGCCTGCCATTACCAATCAATTAGTCAATTAATTAAGCAAAGAAATGTTAATTTACATCTAGTTACATTACCATTGTACAAGTAAAGGGCTTCTCCGTCATAACTGCATTTTCAAACACCGAGGTTTAGTCCTGCTACATTTGGTCGGTATTGTATGTTGTGGAAAGTGATAATGAGATTAGTTAGTGGAACATTAAATATTGTACAGTTTTCTGGGCTGTATCTGGGCAGACCACTTCTTTTCAGGAACATAGTTATTTTATTGGGGTGTTTGTTGCCTGACCATGATTGAAGGGATCTATGTCTGTGATGGTACAGTCCACTACCCTGAGAGCCAAGAGCTGAGCAATGAGTGAAACCTCCTTAAAGATTCCCCTCTGATCCAGCCATTCAAGATGTACAGACCCAGGGCTTGATAGAAATAGAAACACTAACTCTCCCAGTTTTGTTTACAGCATAGTCAGAGTTGTTTTTTGGCATTGAGATTGTTTCTTTTTGTTGATACTTTTTGTGATAGGGGCATTCAGTACAAACTCGAAACAGGTATACAGTATATTTTGCCACGTATGGGTTTGACCCATGTGTTTACCTGGGCTGATTTGGTCAACCTCCCTCCCCTCGGGGTTTGCTGAGAATGATTCTATTACCTCCTAGTATCTGAGAGGCACCAAGTCTTTAACAGAACTATGAAATTCTTCACTTTTATAGGGTGGGCCCCGGCCACCCTCTCTGACCGTGTGACGATGCTACAGTGTGACTGAGGGGCCACCCTCTCTGACCGGGTGACGATGCTACAGTGTGACTGAGGGGCCACCCTCTCTGACCGTGTGACGATGCTACAGTGTGACTGAGGGGCCACCCTCTCTGAACGGGGGACGATGCTACAGCGTGACTGAAGGGCCACCCTCTCTGACCCGGTGACGAGG
>JAOVYW010002769.1:0-13040 GCA_025775045.1 Hiodon tergisus
ACACACCACACACTCTCACACACACACACACACACACTCTCACACACACCACACACACACACACACTCACACACCACACACACACCACACACACACACACACTCACACACCTCACACACACACACACACACTCACCACACACACACGCACACTCTCACACACACACACACTCTCACACACACACACACACACACACTCACAAACACACACCACACACAAACACACAAACACACTCACACACCACACACACACTCTCACACACACAAATACACTCCTACACGCACACACACACACTCACACAAACACACTCATACACACACACTCACACTCACACTCATACACGCACACACACATACACACACAAACACAAACACACTCATACACACACACACACAGTCACACACGCTCTCTCTCAGAGAAGCACACACCGTTACATGGTAGCCCACAGCAGCCCACAGGACCCCACAGGAGCCCACTGCAGCCCACTGCAGCCCACAGCAGCCCACATGGCACAGGGTTTTGCTGTGCAGGCCCAGGGGTAGAGCCAAACAGATGTCAAGACCCTCTCTAAAGCACTGGGCCTGCGTGTTTCCTGCCCTGTTTATCTGGTTGTGAGGAGAAAACAACATTCACATTCAGCGCATATCTGTAGCATCTCGAGCAATAACACCAGAAAAAGACCAATAAACACCAAGGTGTTACCCTGATTCAATTACTGATGAAAAAAATTTACATTTCTATTAAAACAGTAAGCCAAGCTACTTTAAAAAAAGCCACATTCTGCAATCCTCCCATTCCATTAGCCATAATTGACATCATTACCTTATAAGTGCGTTTTTAATTAACATCTCGACATTAACAATAACTAATTTTTTGGGTTTTTTCAATCCCACTGGCTGTCACACTAAGGAAGGCAGATTTAAGATGCGATGTCTCACTTATGTCAGAGTGAAGGCCCGAGACGCCAGTGAAAAGAAAGACTCGTGCGGCAGAGAAGTGTCGGCCACCATGCCCTCCGTCTACCGCTGAAAGGGTGAGACTGTCCCTTCCTCAGGGACCGATGCCAGGCCATTACCCAGCAGTCTGAGGGGAACACAGGAGGGCCGCTTTACACAGGGCTTTACCACAGCTTCTTTTTTTATCTAGCCCAGGGCCAGAAAAACACTCCCACTTGCTGTAGCCCTCATTCTCGCTTGCTGTTTGGCTGGTTGGCGATTTGAAGCCCAGCAACGTTTCCGGATCCACTGGCAGTCGACCAAACTCTCTCAGGGGTGCAAATTTTCCGCTAATGTGACACTCGCTCACCAATAAGTGGATGAAGACTTGAGCTCCAGAGCGTTTGCTCCGGCTTAGGCATAGTAAGTGTTGGTATGGCAACACCTTTTGTTTTGGTTTTATCCCATTTTAATAATAAAGGTAATGTATTTTTAAAAAAACTATTCTGTGTGTGTGTGTGTTCGTGTGTGACAGCACCGTGCATGTGTGTGTCAGCACTGTGCATGCGTGTGTGTGTGTGTGTCAACACTATGCATGTGTGTGCGTGAGTGTGTCAGTACTGTGCGTGTGTGAGTGTGTCAGGATTATGCATGTGTGTGTCTGTGTGTGTGTGTGTGTGATACAATACAGTGCATGTGTGTGCGTGTGTGTGTCAGCGTAAACAGCGTTGACAGCACTGCGTGTTTGTGTGCATTCACTCACACACAAACACACACAAACACACTCACACATACACACAGTACTGTGCATGTGTGTGCGTGACTGTGTGTGTGTCAGCATTATGCATGTGTGTGTGTGTGTGATACAATACAGTGCATGTGTGTGTGTCAGCGTAAACAGCGTTGACAGCACTGCGTGTTTGTGTGCGTTCACACATCAATATTTCTCTTCCATTGCAGCTGGGTATAGATTAGATAACTGTCCTTTTCCGAGAGGGATGGAACAGAATGGCGTCAGAACAGCAGAACAGGGCTGCGTCTCCAGGAAACAGGCTGCGGGGGCGGCCCTGGCTGTGGCGCTGACCCCAGACACTGCTGCAACACCCTGAGGTGGAGAAGCCACTCCCCAAACACCAGCCAGACCGTCTGTTCACACATGCTATTGGTAGTGCTTCTATTTGTTTCCTATCCTGGCCGCAGGTCAGAGCAGACAATCTCCTGGTAAACGGCAAACAAGCGGCAGAGTTCCCATTACAACCAAGTACCCGACACAGCCGTTCCCTCTGGCAGGCCTGTGGAGGGGGAGAAGGAAGCAGACCCTTCTCAGCCGGTTCAGCAGTCACGAGAGCGGCCGCCCAAAAGACATCTCATTTCTGGGTTACTGCTCCGACTTCCTCTTATTCCGTGACTACTGATCCATAAAGGGGTGCGGTCACCTGACCCACTTTCTCCGCTAAGAGGTGAAGGGCTCTCGCTGCCTCGTCTTTCCCTGCCCTATGCCATGTGTTTCTGCTCACGTCCTGGACTTTAATGTGTGTGTGTGTGTGTGTGTGTGTGTGTATGTGTGTGTGAGAATGTGTGTGTGTGTGTGTATGTGTGTGTGAGAATGTGTGTGTGTGTGTATGTGTGTGTGAGAATGTGTGTGTGTGGGTGTGTGTGTGTGAGAATGTATGGGTGTGTGTGTGTGTGTGTGTGTGGTGTGCGTGCGTGTGTGTGGTGTGCGTGCGCGTGTGTGAGAATGTGTGTGTGTGTGTATGTGTGTGTGAGAATGTGTGTGTGTGTGGATGTGTGGTGTGCGTGCGCGTGTGTGAGAATGTGTGTGTGTGTGTATGTGTGTGTGAGAATGTGTGTGTGGGTGTGTGTGTGTGTGTGTGTGTGTGTGGTGTGCGTGCGTGTGGTGTGCGTGCGTGTGTGTGGTGTGCGTGCGTGTGTGTGAGAATGTGTGTGTGTGTATGTGTGTGTGAGAATGTGTGTGTGTGAGAATGTGTGTGTGTGTGAGAATGTGTGTGTGTGTGTGTGTGTGTGTGAGAATGTGTGTGTGTGAGAATGTGTGTGTGTGTGTTTGTGTGTGAGAATGTATGTGTGTGGGTGTGTGGTGTGTGTGACAATGTGTGTGTGGGAGTGGGTGCGTGTGTGTGTGGTGTGTGTGTGCGTGCGTGTGTGTGTGTGTGTGAGAATGTGTGTATGTGTGTGTGTGTGGGGGTGTGTGTGTGTGTGAGAATGTGTGTGTGTGTGTGGCGCGTGTATGAGCGAGACAGTAAGACTCTACTGCATGAGTGAATATTAGGGTTTTTCACAGATCATAGATCTATAAGTTTATAGATCTATGAAATTAAGGATGTGTGTTTATTTGCTTGCGTGTTTGAGAGAATCTATGAATATAAAGTTAATCTTCCTGTGAGTGTGTGGTTGTGCGTGAATGTGAACTTAAGTTCATATTTCTTTAAATCTTGTGTTGAGTCTTGTGAAGGTTTGCGCGAGCGAATCTGAGTCACCTTGAGTTCCTTTAAGAGCGAGTCTGTGAGCTTATATTTCCGGAATAGTGACCTGCGTTTCTGGGTGTGTAATTTTGAGTGCGAGTTTACATTTCTCACACTCTCACAGGGCGCGGGTGCGAGCGAATCCGAGCGCGGCGTTTACGCGGCGGTCGCCGTCGACTACATCTCCCTGCACTCTGTCACCTGCTCCGCTGTCAGAGCGCTGAAGCGAGCGCGCGGCCTCATTTATCTACACGCACCCCGGGCGCCACGGGCAGCTGGAATTTCATCTGTTCCCGGCGCCTCCATTACTCAGGCTCTGTCCCTGCTTCACCGTTAATCACAGCGCGCAAGCTTTCCAGCGGGGCTGCAGAGCGCTCCTCCGCTGCGGCCTTCCCAGATCGCCCTGTCAGTGACGACGCTTCCAGCACGTCCTGATCAAGCCCGGCTGGAAACAAAGGGTGGGAGAGCGGTGGCCATCCAAGCAGAACAGAACCGTGGGTGAGGAGAAAACGCCGCTCGTCACAATACAACAGCAATACATCAGCCCCCCCTGTCTGCCCATTCCCACAACTACAAGCTCACTGCCTGAGCGCTTTGCCCGCGCAGAGACGGGCAGACAGTACACAGAGAGACTTACACACACCGAGAGACATACACACACAGACTTAAGTACACGTAGTCACGCACACACAGACACAGACGCAAATAGGCACCACGCCAACACCCACTCAAAACAGCAAACAGACAAACCATGAACAGACACACACACACAGGGGTTTCTGGAAATAGGCATTGAACAATTTTTGCTTGAAGAAAACAGGCGTTAACCCAAAACCTGCCCAGTGTTACAATAATGGCAAAGACAAACAGCAAGAGCCTCTGCTCTCTGTCTGTGGCTTCTGGCCAACTGCCAGAAACAGGAAACCCTCAAATCACACCTTTTTTTACTCACTGCGTGCGCGCGCGTGTGTGTGTGTGTGTGTGTGCGCGCGTGTGTGTGTGTGAAGCGCATAAAGGGAGGAAGGAAGGGGGGGGACTGCTTTGCTTTGTGAGCTCAGACAAAAGCTGGCCTCCTGGAACAAAAGTGGTTCTGCCTACATGAGCAAATCGGCCCTGACACGCTTTGTGCTCGCGCGATCGCAGAGACAAATGAAACACCATCCGCCATTAGCGCGTTCCTTAAATAACACCCCCCCCCGCCCACTCCGTCTTCGCAGGTCCGCCCCACCCAGGGCAATTAGGAGGCTCGCGCGGGTCTGCCGCGGCAGCGCGGAGAGAGCCATTTTACAGCCCTCTCCGGGCCTCCGGTATCGACGGCACTTGTGAATTATACTGCCATTACAGTGTCCGTCTCCTCTCAAATCGATGCTTTACTTCACTCTCACTCGCAGGACCACCAGGAGCAGAACTGAGCCTTAAAATGTTTCTACATTTTTCCTTTCTGGGGGAAATTTCCATCCCGTACACTCAGAGCACAACACCTGCACTGTACCCCGAAAAACTGAAAAACTGCTATTTCATTTCATATATCATTCTTCATTCCTGGGTGGGGGGTAGTACAGTTTTGTGTGCAGTTAGCGCAACAAACATACGCCATGGCAACAGCTGCGGATTGTCCTCAGTTGACCGAAAACAATAGGGGAACAGGATGGATTTATTCTTTTTTTCTCACTTTGCCGTCTGAGGCTTGACAACAGCGGTGCCTTTCCTGTCTCCCTCAGCACGTGCTACGCAGCGTGGGTACACAGCGCACAGGGGGAAAAAAACACTTCACAGGCAGAGCCCGGCGGCGTCTGCGCTCTGCTCTCGTGGTCGAAGGTCAGTTGACAGGCTGTGCATGCCCTGCGCTAAACACCTGGCAGGCGCTCGGTTGCCCGTGGAAACACCGTCGAAAGTTTGGGGTCTTGGCTCTCTCTCTTCCGATTGCCGCCGGGGGAAACCGTCAGTAGCTGTCAACCCCCCCCCCCCACCTCGATCCCATGTCCCAGGTCTCAGTTACTGACAGCTCCCTCACAGACAGAGCCCCTGTGACCGGCGGACTCCGTGTCCCTGAAGCTGGCACTGACTGCCAGGGAGCGGCGGAGTGGGGACCTGGAATGATCTCAAACGATTACGCGCAGCAGAGCCATCACCCCAGCTGACACCGCTCAGGCGCAGACTGCCGGGGCCTGCCAGAGGACAGACGCCTGTGGACTCCAAAGCAGGTTCTCACAAGTGCGAGCACCAGCAACTGAAGGACACAGCCATCTTAATAAATCATTTCACGTTTCTTTGCCTGGGTACTAAATAATTAAAGCCGTGCATCCAATTCAGGCGGTCCTCTAAGATCTTTCCGTCGGTTGGCTGCGGCGGGACGGACTGACGGGGCAAACCAGGGCAGCCGCACAACTGTTATCCAGCAGAAATCTCAGTCAGCTGACACGGGTTTAGCGGAATGAGAGGCGCAGCTGCACTGAAGAAAGTGGCCATTGATTGGCCGACCGCTAGGCCAGCGTTGGGAACATGAGTCGTGGGGAGGAATCCCACACACGCGGGCTCCTGGCTGGGGGAGGGGGGTGTGTGCGGTGGAAGACTTCGGAAGGCATCACAAGACTCCACACTACTCTCTCACTCGGGAAACACCAGGCTCACGGTGCCATGACTGCTTTCCCACTGAAGCGGGATACACTCAGCGGGGAGCTTTTCAAGTGTCGCATATTGAGCAATAAGTTTGCACACAACTTTTGCAGCACGCATGGACAAGATTACAAGGAGAACAGCAGTAATGCTCCATCCTCTGAACGCCATGCCTGCAGCTTGTGGTCTAATCTCTACTCAATAGACTCGGTGAGTGTGTGGGACCAACTGCATTAGAGCACACCACAGCAGTTTCCTAGATTGACTCCATAATGCTCTTTTCAGGGGACAGGGACAGACAATAACTACTGAAGTGATTAGACTTTTTTTATTTAAGTACAGGGGGGACCCGTCACCTCACGCAACATGAGGCACCCCAACCTCCCTGACAGAGACCTTTCAGAAACTCTCCCACCGCCATTACGGCTGTGAGCGGCTGAGTGGCGCACGTCCGCAGACGGTGGCTGTTACTGCGCCGCTCGCACAGGTAGCCAACGCCGTGGAAAATAGCTTTCCTCTGAGCAGGAGCAACGCGGGGCCAAGGTAATGTCACACCCTCTCTAACAGAGTTCCCTCACAGATTCCGTTTACAGGGCTCCGATGGATAATTACCGCACTGCCGACTTCCTCACGAACAGCAGAGATATGCAGCACCTGAAGCAGAGGGTCACACAAGCCCCCTCCCCCACCCCCGACCGTGGGTGGCAGAGACATTCATCAACGCTTGGCAGCGCTCAGGAACGGCCGGGCCTCCCTTCTCCTTTATTAATTCTTAAAGAGCTTTTAATAAGTGTTATCCATAATCTTCAGGTGTTCAAGGAGGGTACAGCTGGTGGGTCTGCAGGAGGATGTTTGCGTGACCCAGCGCAGCTCCACACCTGGAGCCGGTTAGCGTGAGGGGGTTTCCTGCAGCGGTCTCCCAGGCCAGGGCGGGAGGGCCTTTTATACGCTAACAGCGGGTCTTTGAGCGCGTAGTCGACACGTGTGAACTCCTTCTCTAATGCAGGTCTGAAGAGCATCGGTGGTGCTCCGAAAGCCTGTGGAAGCTATTCTGCTGGCAGGCTGCCTGTTTAATAATGGCTAACAGCCACACAGGATATTCCCTTGTCACTTTATAAATAAGGCCTCTTCCACCTGCACTGGTGATACCAGATTTGGAGAAAATTTAATATAACTTGACTGTTCATTTTTTAGATAACGAAACAAAGGGCAAAAAAATTGACACTGGTTTTAAAAGTTTAATAATGTTTATTACTTTTATTACTCAATGCTTGGTGGAGGCTGGTATCCAGACAGACAGCTGCAGAGGGATTCCGCAGCCCATCAATGGCGTATTCCACAGCTGTTTACAGCTGCAGTTCGTTTTCTCAACTGAGAAACCCCTGAGGGTTGGTGTCTCTGTGCGAGTGTGTGTGTACGCATTTGTGAGAGAGAGCGAGACGCGGGAAAAAGTATGTGTGTCCGAGTGTGCGTGCATGTGTGATTTCTGCGTGTGCTGCTAGTATAATGCACAGCAGGCGTTCTGGTGACAGGACCCTCAGATGGACCTCACTCCTGGGTGGTGCCCGGCTCCCCTCCTCCCATAGCCCCTCTGGGCCAGTCCCGTACTGGCACTGGACTCCCTTTGGGCCGCCCATTTGGCTGCCAGCCAGATGAAACAATGGCCCATTGACCCGCTGTGAGTTCGGTCCTGTGGGCCGACGGCAATCAAAAACAGCAACAAAATACTTTTTTTTTTAAATCCCGTGGCACGGCAGAGCCTGCTGCGCAAAACACATCCATCACTGTCTCGGGGGCTTATTTTTAGAACAATCTCTTCAGGCAAGGGAAGGGACGTGCTGACACCTCACAGGGGCCGCTGGCAGAGACAGAGGTGTGAAGGAGAGCGAGGCTAGGGAAACACAGGCTGCGTTTGATTAACGGCTGCCTAAGTGCTCAGCTCTGCAGCAAACCCTCCCGCGGCGCGCTAACGCGACGGGAACCGGCGAGTCGCTAAGGAGCGCACGCCAACGCTCCACCAGTTTTGTTTGGGCATTCTGGCTGGAGACGTGGGTATAAACACAGGTAAAGGGTTTGGTACTGAAAACGGTCCACTCCAGCTTCTCCCTCCGCTGCGTGCTCAGTGACCTTGAGGAAGACATCACTATCTTTCTCCCCAGTCAGAGCGGGAGGGAGGCGGGGACTAGGCAAAGGGCTGTTCATTGGCCGGTGGGAGAGGGGGTCCAGCAGTTCTCCTTCAGGGCCCCTGGGCGGCTGACTGGGCATTATCCTCCCCGTCACCCAGCCAATTAAGCACCAGATCATTAACTCATCAAAGAGCGCAGTGTAACTGCTCCCCGCCAGCGCCTTCGCTAATGAAGAGCGCCCAGCCGGGGATGGTGGGAAATCTCTAAACAACTCAAACACAGAGGGGGGCTCTCTACGCACCCTGCACAAAGAGGCTGCCTTCCATGTGTAACCCGCTGATGGGCTGCCCTCATTCCTCACCTGGTTATGGAGCCAGATCCTTGGAAGCTAAGACTGAATTTAAACGGAGCACATCCTGAGAAATTAGCCCCCCTCTGGACGCCTGGGTAGACCGCGGCTGTGCTCCCAAAGACAGGCTGGGACGCTGGGGACGTGCGGAACAGCCGCTCCTTGGCAGAGGAGAGAAATAACAAGGCGGCGGGCCAGTCTCCCGGGGTTAACCGCTCAGAGGAGAAAAACAAAACAAAAACAGAGCGGTACACAGGAGGCGCACACAGGAGGCGCGCGCAGAGAGGCGCCGCAGACGCACGTCCGCGCAATCAGCGGTGGCATTAAATAAAGATTTCACAACAACAGCCGGAGGGAGCCAGCAGCGAGAGCATTATCCACGACAGGCACACATTCGCCTCTCCACTCCCTTCCCTTTTCAATTAGCGCCGCGCCGCCCGGGCCCGCAGAAACACTCGAGGAGGCGTGTAAACAGAGCGACGGTCGGCCCTCCGCCTGCTGCATGGCAATGAACAGATAACAGCGTGTTTCCTGCACTCTAATCCTCCGCTCGGATTCACAGCGTAGAGGAGGACAAACGCACACCTCGGGCTCTGGGGGTAGAGAGCCGAAAGGGACGGATGGGCGAACGGGACGAGCCGCCGTGGAGCTCAGGTCCGCCCTCTGATAGGAGGCTCTTTGAAAAGCGTGACGGCTGAGGCGGACATACAAGACGATGCCCGTCACGCCGGGCCGCAGGCCAACGCTCGTGCGCCTCCGGGGGTTTAGCAGATGACAACACACGAGTGGCTGAAACATCCAGCCTCAGGCTTGGGAGAGAGGGTAGGGGTTAATCTGGGGGGAGTTCAGGACGAGAGTGTCCTTGGACAAAACGCCTGGTAGCGCACTGCCCTGATAAAGTTTCCGAGGAGGGAATTCACAGACCAGATAAAAGTCAGGTAGGCAGCCACACACACACACACACACACACACACACACACACACACACACACACACTTTCAGGAAACGGCTGCTATATTTATCCCCTTTTCTTTAGTATATAGTTTCCATGACACATTAAGGTTTTGATCATTTGCAGACGTGCTCCCAGATGGTGCATGAATGGATCGGAAGATGAGGGCACTCACATTTCATACTGATCCGTTCTCATCTGTTTGACCAGGTTAATGTACAGGTTGAGGGTAATCAGACAGACCCAGGCCAAGGCACTCCAGTCTGTGTGGGGAGGAAAAAATACTCTAATCACATCATAAAGAACTGCAGAAAATGGTTTCACGCGATCAAACAGAATTAAAGTGAACATCCTCCCACTCCACTGTGGAAACATAGCCCTAAAGCTAACAGGTGTACAAGTTCAGTATCTGCTTAGATTTCCTACTGAACTGCCTCAGGGATCAAAACAATAGGGACACGTTTAATTATCCCTGACTCATTATTCATTAGTGAAATACAACAGTGTGAGTGTCAGCTGTGTAGTGTGACACGGAAGCCCGCTAGCAGAGGAAGGACAGAGTAAACTTCAGAGAGGATCCACTCGGCATGGCAACCGCATTGTCTAGACAACATGAACCTGAGGGTGAATCCGCTTGGATGCTTTGGATTCCTGTTTATTGCTGGATTATGACCAAGGTGTTTCCTGATGCTGGCCCTGAGGATATGCCCGTGTACGTATGCGTGTGTGTGTGTTTGAGACTATGTGTTAGTGTGTGACTGTTAGAGTGTTAGTGTGTGTAGGAGTTAGTGTGTGTGAGTGTAGGTGTTAATGTGTTGAGTGTAGATGTGAATGTAGGTGTGAGTGTAGGTGTTAGTGAGTGTTTCTGTGTGTGTGTGTGTTAGTGTGTGTAGGAGTTAGTGTGTGACTGTAGGCGTTAGTGTGTGTGAGTGTAGGTGTTAATGTGTTGAGTGTAGGTGTTAGTGAGTGAGTGTAGGTGTTAGTGTGTGAGTGTAGGAGTTAGTGTGTGACTGTAGGCGTTAGTGTGTGTGAGTTTAGGTGTTAATGTGTTGAGTGTAGATGTGAATGTAGGTGTGAGTGTAGGTGTTAGTGAGTGTTAGTGTGTGTAGGAGTTAGTGTGTGACTGTAGGCGTTAGTGTGTGTGTGAGTATAGGTGTTAGTGTGTTGAGTGTAGATGTGAATGTAGGTGTGAGTGTAGGTGTTATTGTGTGAGTGTAGGTGTTAGTGTGTGTGTAGGTGTGTAGGTGTTAGTGTGTGAGTGTAGGTGTTAGTAAGTGAGTGTAGGTGTTAGTGAGTGAGTGTAGGTGTTAGTGTAGGTGTTAGTGTGTGAGTGTAGGTGTTAGTGTGTGAGTGTAGGTGTTTGTGAGTGAGTGTAGGTGTTTGTGAGTGTTGGTGTGTGTGTGTGAGTGTAGGTGTTAGTGTAGGTGTTAGTGTGTGAGTCTAGGTGTGAGTGTGTGAGTGTAGGTGTTAGTGTGTGAGTGTAGGTGTTAGTGTGTGAGTGTAGGTGTGAGTGTAGGTGTTAGTGTGTGAGTGTAGGTGTTAGTGAGTGAGTGTAGGTGTTAGTGTGTGAGTGTAGGTGTTAGTGTGTGAGTGTTGTCACAGCTGGCTCGTAAGCCACAACAACAAGGGAGACTACACGTTGGATAGACTCAAAGGATATCATTTAATAAAGGGAAAGGATATCTACAAGAAATGAAATAAATAAAAAAAACAAGAATAAAGCCAAACAAACAAGTCTGGATCGGGGAGAGGGCCCCCAGGAATGAGGAGAGCCGATTTTTAAAAACCCTCCCCGGCCTCCGCACAGGTGAATACGGGTAAGCTTAATGAGCAGGGCTCATCAACTCAACTCAGAAGAAAAACCACGAACCCAGCAGGGGTCGTCACAGTGAGTAGGTGTGAGGATGTGTGTGTGTGTGTGTGTGTGTGTGTGTGTGTTTGGGGGGTTAATCTAATAGCATCTCCCGTTCTCTCACTGTGGATCTGCCTCTGAAAGCCCCACTGCCGCTTACTAAATTATTCAGTTAATGGCTGATTGGTTTCAAGGATGGTGGTAGTGCAATCACTCAATACGCTGAGGTTAGGAAAGGCTTTGGTCTCTGCCAGGGAAAAAAACTAGAAAGTGCGGTACATTACTTTCCCCCTCGTGGTGTCAATCGTCCTCCCAGGTAAAGTTTACTCAGCCAGTCCTCCCTCTGCTCTGAATGACCTCTCCTTAGGTCTACAGGAAGTCACAGGGTGCGGCTTTGGCAGACTAGCCGCCACAGTGTTTCATGTTTCCGAGGAGTAATCACCACAGTGCGATTCAGGGACACATCCTCACCTGTACCTGGCCTGCCACGCCCACGCCCACACCCACCCAGCCACAGATGACTAAGGAACAACCCCATCTAGCAGGTCCGGCTAGGTAACACGGAGACAACCGAGGACCGCATCCCAAACCCAAACCCATTCACAAAGCCTCCGCCCAACACCCGATCCTGGACAGCGGAAGTGAGGGACAACATGGGAATGACAGCTCTGTTAACATTGCATTTTGCACAAGGACAGACAAAGGACGAGAGGAACAGCCGATGAATGTGCTGAACGCTTCTTTTACACGAGAGGACAGACGCATGGAACAGCCTGGGATCCCGTTACAGGAATGACAAGTTCAGCTGCAGCAAGCTGAGCTCCCAGGTGTGAAGAGAGACGGCGATGCACTCAGAAATCCGCACTGCCTGAAGGCGGGGTAGGGTGCCTGTGGGACGCGCTGAGCGCTCTAACCGGCCGCGTACAGGACCTTCCCGTTAGGACGGCAGCAGAAGAAATATTGTGAGCGTGGTTTTTGCCTCCGGTCACCACCACTCAAAGGTCGTTAAGGGTTTAATGAAGCCGAAGAGAGACTTGGCTGGTGTAGAAAGGTGGCAGTATTGGCGCCCGGGTCCTTACATGCAGACACTCAAAATCGACAGGGACTGATTGAGGCACCCGCTCTTTCTTCCCCAAAGTGAACAGGTGCCAACACGGACTGCCTCAGCTCTGCCTGAAGAGTCAATATTTTTGTATACTAACAAGCCTACTAATATGGGATTACGGGGATAGGGGTTTTGATTAATTTCCATTAAACTGCAGGTGTGAATTTCGAGTGATCCATTCAAACGGCAGTTCACATTTCCATTGTTGGACGAAACGTTCTGACATTGATAGTGATCTTTCATCTCTTAAATGAGCCCTATCGAACTTCACACATTACAGTAGACTGTAAGTAGACTGTGGAACTTTGTGATGGCTTTACAGACAATTAGGTAGAGCTGTGTATAAACACACAGGTTGAGTGTGGAGCCACAGATTAAATCCTGGGGTGGGGTGATGTGATGTGGACTGAACCGCCCCCTGCCCTGACCATGACATCAGTGCTACTGTGTGGGCTGGAATCCAGTGTTTGTGTCCGGATGAAGAGAGCCTTTGTCCGAGAGCCAGGGAGAGAACAGCGCCGTGTTGACGGGGCCTCGCTGAGCCCCAGCTACAACAGCACCGACCCTCCACTCGCTGCACAACCAGTCTCTTTTTTTACTCAGCAAATCCTACAACAGCACCGAC
>JAOVYW010002770.1:13888-38206 GCA_025775045.1 Hiodon tergisus
GCTGACAGGCTTTTACAGCACTCCCACGGCCGAGACACAGTGAGCATGTGCGAATCACAGAACTGCGGGGCTGAAAGGGTTTTACAGTGCTCCCAAGGCCGAGACGCAGTGAGCATGTGTGAACTGCAGAGCTGCGGGGCTGACAGGCTTTTACAGCACTCCCACGGCCGAGACACAGTGAGCATGTGCGAATCACAGAACTGCGGGGCTGAAAGGGTTTTACAGTGCTCCCAAGGCCGAGACGCAGTGAGCATGTGTGAACTGCAGAGCTGCGGGGCTGACAGGCTTTTACAGCACTCCCACGGCCGAGACACAGTGAGCATGTGCGAATCACAGAACTGCGGGGCTGAAAGGCTTTTACAGTGCTCCCAAGGCCGAGACGCAGTGAGGATGTGCGAACTGCAGAGCTGCGGGGCTGAAAGGGTTTTACAGTGCTCCTGTGACTGAATCCCAGTGAGCGTGTGCGAACTGCAGAGCAGCGGGGCTGACGGGCTTTTACAGCGCTTCTGGGGCAGAGGGCAAACGGCATAGCCGTGTGTTGGTTTTGGACTTTCTTCTGTTTCTCTTTATTGCAGAGTGAAGGCCTCACTGGTTTTTACGACACATTCGACTCTTGAATTTGACTGCATTCCTCAGTTTGAATGTCAGACTTTTGCAATTTTCCCAAAGGCAGTGGCATGTTGAATTGATGCGTACAATATTTGTGGCTTTCGCTGGCTGTCGCTCTCTATACAAACTCCTTTATTTCATTTTGCCCTTAAAAAGAAAAGCCTTCTGGTATAGATGTGTCACATCCATCCGAGCACTTAATGCAGTTAGACTCAGGGTATTAAACTGAGGTTATATCAACATTAAAGCTAATGAAACAGTAAGGCATGTCAAACAGATAACGGCTATTATGCTGGCTGATGGCATAGCATGACTTAGTAAAAAAATGTGGGTGTCTCCGCAACTCTATGGTCACAGGGTTTGACAGCTCCAGGAGAGCTGATCTCTGCTACCAATGGGCATCAGACTGCAGTGGCTCACATCTAGGTAGGCTTTGAAACAGTGCTTTTAAGCCAGCAGCTGGAATCCCACCTAATAAAGCAAGCAGGGAGCTCACACTAGGGATTTTTAGTGGAAAGACTGCACATCGCTTAAAGTAAAGATGGACCATGTCCTGTGTTGAGAATTCACTAGACCAAACTATCTGTGCCATGTTTTACGCACGAGCCATTTGGAAGTAATTTCAGTCTGTTAACGTGTATTACGATAATTGTGATAATGACGTTTTAAACTGGGACAATTTGTAAGGTGCTCAGGTAGCACGAGAGTACGCCCTATTACCCCTGACAATAAGGGATGTTATAAGTAGCAGGGTGGCTGCAAAATACGTTCCGGCAGAATACAACCAACATATTAGTTGTTCATTTAGATGTAACTTTCACGAGACACTGGGGAATCAGGAATGGGTTGTATATTATTCTTGCAACCTTGGTAATGCTAAATAATAATACAAATGCACACAAATAATCACCTAATAAAACAGCTCATAGTGTTACTAGATTTTCAAATAGGATGAAACAAGATCAAGGTCAGAAATTATATATGAGTTCCCACTGCCACTCGAACGTATCTGTGGAAGTTCTGGGAGATGGGAGATTGTGAAAACCACGCCCTGCTGCCTATAACATCAGCTCAAGGTTTTTTGTTTTTTTTTAACGGAGAGCAGCTTATAAGAAAGTACATTGCGGTTTGTGAGAAAATTAAAGAGGTCATTGTTCAAATTCCACCAGTTTCAATACATAAACTGTGTGGCCATCAGCCGTGAACAGCACAGATGTTAGCAATTTTAGTGGCAGATAATAATCAAGCAGCATGCAGAAGTGTTCCTCCAACAGGCATTAGTCTGCAGCCCATTTTAGACTTAAAATTATTTTTTTTTGGACTTTTTTTTTTAAACGGTTAGTTTAGTTTAAATGACCTTGGGAAAGAGACTGAAATGAAACATCCCTCGTTGAAGTGAAGAGCTCAGGATTTTATTTTAAGAGCACATCAGAGTCAAATATCCACATGGGTGTGATTATTAATATATAAAGACTTTAGTTTTTTCACTCTCTCACGTGGTTAAAGAAACAGCCACACACAAATACTTTATTTATTAATCTTTATTATTTTTAAAAGCATTTTTAAAAATAAATAAGTAAGATGCAGCACTTTCACAATCCTAGAAAAACTGCCCTACACTGAACACAATAGTTTATCATTAGTTGACGGTTCTGAAACAGAAAAAACTTTTTGCATCCTTTTTGTTCACAAGTTATATTTATTGAGATTGAGACGTTAGTCTTTTATGTTGCTGGTTGTCTTTATCTGCCTTTTAAAAATGTAGTTTGAAAACCACTAAGGAACAAAAGCGATCTTTCAGTTTTCAATAAAACTGATTGCCGACTTACAGTAAATTAAAACCAAGCAAACATAATTTCATTTGAGTCTATTTCTGTTTCACAAAACTCAGCAGTTCTGCATCTCTTCTCCCCAACTCCTTCTTTCACCTTCCTCAGAGTCTCTTCAGCAGAACCAGGCTCACTGGGACCTTACTTGCTATTCCTTGTGTCATGCTACCAAATAACCATTCCTGGCAGTTTCAACTCTGCTCTCCTTCCTCTTCATCTAATAGACAAAACTGAACTTCAGATCACATACCTGTATTTGGATCCAGTAGAGCCCCACAATAACAAACACAATCATTATATTTTTAATGATGTTATTAAAATGAGATGGTAAATCCTGCCGACTACAGAAAATCTGTGCCTTGTAAGAATGTAGATGACTTTGCTGCATGAAAACAAAGGCACTTCAAATTTAGGGGCCTAAGTTTCGATTTTCATTGCCAATTCACAGGTGTTAAGTTTCATTCTTTAAAAGGTAATTCAGTGGTGTCATCTATAGACTATGCCCACTCCTCCATGTACTAACCAAGTTTTCTGTCTTTAAGAGCTAGCCATGTGCAGAAAGGGTGTGAACGTTTCTCTCCTCTTCAGTTTCTGATGCCTGCTAGCTCAACTCAGCCTCCATTCCCATCCTGAATCCCCACTGTCTAGAGACACACTTTTAATAAAAGTATTTTCTTGCAACCCCATAGTGTGGTGAGCACAGAAAGCCTACTCAGCCCCTGTCATTGGCAAGGAGTAGCCTCGTGCTGCATCTGGCTTCAGCGATGCTCCAGGGTTTGTCAGATGGGCAGCCACACTAAAACTATGGGCTACTAACTAACTACAGCAAACGGAAACAAGACAGCAGAAAATATGTGTGTATTCTGCCATGGCGTGTCCCACATTTATTCATAGCAGTTGTTGTTTTCAATGCTGACTTTCTATGCGAAGTAGAGGATGAAATTGAATGCCTATGAAGAACCCAGCCTGCCTCTGTAATTTCACTGAAGAAAACCATCTCGCCACTTACAATCTCTTTACAAAAAATTAATAAAAATAAATTAAACCCAGCCAAGTAAATATATTTTATTTTGGGGGAAAAAAAATTTGTTCATTAAATGTGTCACTCCGAATTGGACAAGGCATAAAATCTGAAAGAAAAGAAAACTGATGGTGTTCATTGGCCTCACGCGTAGCCAGCTGCAGAGCGACCCGAGTACAGGAGACGCATGTGTTCGAGGGCAGTGGAGAACAACATGTTAAATCAAAGCCATGCACCTCTGATCTGACACAGGCCTCTTTCATTGTTCGCCTCACGTACATGGCTGGCTTCATTGCGAGCACCAACAGGCCATAAACTCAGCCATGTGTGTTTATTGATAGCAGGAATTGCATTTTAACTATGTGGATAATAAAAAATTCAGGATTTTTATTCCCTTTTTGATGCCCTGATATTTCGTTGCTGTTTCATTATACGGCAAAATATAGTCTTTTCTGAACAGCACCTACTTTTATTTATTCAGATATTTTGAAGTAATGCTTTGAAATGCAATGCTTTTAATTTTAATAATAACAATAATTTATTATCATCATTGAAAATGTTTTATTAGTCAGTTTTAAGAATTGTGTTTCCTTTTACCAAAAAGAGAATCAGTTCTTGAGAGAATCTTTTCTTAACTGACTCATCTAGTTATTGTTATTGGAATTGTTATTGTTATTTTAACAGGTCATATGGTACTTATGAGGGACCGATAATCCGGTTAGTGATTGATGTGCTCTAAATGGTAAACATTCGTGACGCATTGCTTTCTCAGCTACTGCTGGGGTATGAATCCGTAATAGGTGATAATGCTACTTTGGCTGGAAAATGCCACTCGAATGTTTTCCCGCCCCCCTTATCCCTAACATCTGGAGGCCTGCATTACGATAGCCCCCTGTAGTGCAATATGAAGGGTTAAAGTGGCCTCATGAGGGGCAGGTTTGGACTCAAAAGGGTTCCCCCCCGTCGGGCACCTCCTCAACCAGCCTGAGGGATCGTTCGTCACTGTAACACCCAGCCATCACTATTTCTCCTTTCAGAGCCCAATAAAAACAGTCGTTAGTTTGTTCAACTATTTATATGTCTTTAGATAAAACTGTATCCTCCACATTCCTACAGTATTTCTACAGACAAAACTAATGCTCAGAGAGGGAATGGAATGTGATGGAAGAATATAGTCTCTCCTATGAGGAAATACCTGGAATTTTTATCATTCATAGCACCCAGACTTTATAAAAGGAAAATCCTGCCATCAAATTAGATGCATATTTTTTCTTATTTTACAGGAAGTCACAATCAAAATCACATGTTGCAATTTAACGTATGTTTTATAAATGTTGACATTTTCAAGATTTTTCTTTGTTATTATTTTTCCCACAAACCGTGTGTATTGGATTTGTTTTTGATGGTAAATATTCTGCTCAGGAACACCTGTGTCATATAAAGCTGTAACAAACTCCTGCACCAGTTTGTTACAACCCTAATAACCATACGACGGAGGGAGGGGGGGAAAGGGAACAGAATGGCTACTGTACAGGGCTGTAATAGGAGCCAGCTGTGGAGGGGATGTCGGAAAGTCTCGGGGAGCATGTTACTGGAAGATCTGCACCAAAGAAAAGCTGGCAGGCACGCCATAAATCCAGCTCCTTGGGTTTGATTTCAGTTGAGCGAGGCCAAAAAGAGCAAATTACTTTTTGATTAGTGAAAAATCCTTCTCGGGCGTGCTGCACGCATTTGGGCCACTCCATTTTTAAATGAACAGCTTGCCTTCGTGTCTGGAAGGTGTCCCCTTAGCAAAACTTATCGCCGGTTTGGGTCTAATTGAATAAGGGACTTTCCATAAATATTTAGACAACACCACAAAGCATACATGCATATTTTCTAACAGAAAAGGCATACTAGTTTTAAAAAAATGTAAAGAATATTAAGACGAAAAAATATTACGCCATGCGAAAGTCTTAGGCATCCTTGCCTTTTTAGATAAATGTAGTCTTTGATGTTTATGTGTTGTCTTCTGCAGAAGTGTGTCAGAAGAAAGTAATTTTAGACGTTCAAACAGTCATTTTCTGAAAACAGAACCCTGATTTCAACATAATTGAGTCTGTCTGGGATTAACAGGACAGTCAGAAGCAAGTGAGACTGCTAACGCCTGTAGAAGAACTGTGGAAAGTTCTCTAAGATGCTTGGAATCTTGTCTTAGAAAACTGCACGACAGCGTACCTAAGAGAATTAATGCCGTTTTGTATTTTTTTTACATGTGCGTAAGACTTTTGCAAAATGCTGAAGAACTGAATTTGGTGAAACAGCTATATTAGTTCTTCGCCTGTAAATGAAAGTAAACAATCGTGGCAATTCAGCAGGGGCGGTCCATAAGCTGCCAAAAATCGTGGCACAGTCAGCATCAAAATGAAGAGGAATGTAAAAAATGGGGTGAGGTGTAAAAAGCAGAAGACAACTTCAATGTGGAAATATACAAGAATTTAAAGAATTTTCAAGCAAAGATTAATAGGACTGTTCAAGAGTTGCCATTTCTGTTTCTGCTGAAATAATTATAGAAACCTGCAAAAAAATAAAATAACAAAAAAGATTATTTTTTATGATAACACTAACAAACACAAAACCATGCAGGAGTAAAATCTGCATTCCTGTCAGGGCAATCGCTGTGAGCAGTACATCATGTTTATGGAGGTTCTCAAAGAGAAACCTTGGGGACACGCAAAATCTCTGGCTGAGACACCATCCCGCCACGACTTCCGGGGCAGAGGGTTCAACTCCAGAGAGAAACCTTCCTGTCGGAAATTTCCTCCGAGAGCGGGTGGGAAAGGCGTTGCATTGATAGCTGCAGAGGTCCCCGAGCGCTCCAGTTTGTCTGGGGATCCGCCAGAGTGCGGACCCCACACCAAGAGCAAACTTAGCCTTGTCAAAGCCAGGGTGAAAGCGAATGCCAGTTGCCCCCTTTCCCCTCCCTCTCAGGTCCTCCTCTCTGGCCCTCCTCTGGTGCTGGTCCTCAGCCCTCAGAGCTTCAGGCTCACTGTGTGGCCTCAGACAGAGCAAGGAGCTGTGCTGTAAACTCTCACACATGCTGCGTCCACACCTCCTGCCTCACCACGGTTCTGTCATTAAACACAGCCCACCAGACTTTTGTTTCGAAATGTAAAGATGAGCTGGTTATAGCTGGTGCATTGTTCAACATTCATGCTTTCTTAGAAATATGATGCTGCCTTTAAATGTTAAATGCTAGTGATAAAGTCAGATTTAGCGGATGCTTTGGTATGTGAAGACAACACAACGGCAGTTTGGTTTTTACAAAATCCAAAATATGTAAAAAAAATATAATACTTCAATTTGAAAAAAAAGTCAATTTCTCAGAATAGAAACAGATCGGGCCTCTTTGATCTGCTTTCCAGCATGTCTGCGTCTGCCAATCCTGATAGCCTGGAGGAAAGTTATCAGATATATACATATATACATATATTATATATACTATAACTCATTACATATATACTATATCATAAATAGTATATATACAGATATACTATATATTCATTACTATGCTCATTTCCAGTTAATTACTAGTTATGCATTTAATCAATGAAAACTGATCTATGAATCTAACTATATAACTAATGTAACTATTTCTCAAAACTATAAATGGCCTTTCCCATGCCACAATGCAAGGTAAACATGAGTGGTAATCGCTTCCTGACCACAGAATGACAGGTTGCTTTCCTGAAACAGTGCAACCAGATCAAATAAAAAATTTGAGCGACAGTAACTGACTATGTCTAACATTGGAAGTAGCTGGATTGGTTGTCCAATCAAATCCGAAGCCGAGCTGCAACATTTTTGGTAAGAGGAAGCAGGGATCGTGGTGGAAAAACAGGAATTAGCTGTAGGAAGGAGAGAGGTATGAGAAAAGACTGACTCACAGCTTTTTGTGTGGTTTGTGTTTAGTATACTCTATTGGCGAATGTATTTTTGTGAAGGAGAAACTGGATTAAGGATTTCTGTATCAGGCTTCTCAAAACTAATACTTGTTGATAGGATTTTGCCATCTCAAACAAAGTGGTGTCTGAGATGTCAAGTCAGCAATGGCCATTGTGGCACAACGGAGCCTCTGAAGCAGGTACAGGAGCAGGTTGACTAAACTGAGGCACAGTGGCAGGAAATATACCACAATGAGATGGTTGCTGTCCTGAAGGAGAAGGAGCAGGAGTTATAGGTGCATGCTGAGACCTGGAAAAGGAAGCAAAACGGGCTGGGGGGAAATCCCTTTCCTGTCAATACGCAGATGAGCAGGACCTGGTGGAAGCAGGGGCTAGGGAAAAGGAGACCAGGGCATTGGTAATGACTTGTGAGCTGGAGAATGACCTGAAGCAGCACTCTGTGGCTGTGGTCAACCCCACAAGAAAATGGAGCTGGATCTGAGGAAGTTTCCAGCCCATATGACTAGCCGGCAAGAGCACAAGACTACCCTGGAGAGGATCAAGACTGCGCTTTAAGGACAAGTGGAGATTTTCCGGGACGAAGCAGGGATTCTGCAGAAGGCACACAAGAGACTTAGGGTGGAGCACAAACTTTTGCAGTCTGTCAACAAGCAAGGAAGTTGAGCATATATGAAGCTCCTGGCACAGCACAGCTCTTTGAGGATTGCTCTCATTGTTTTGGAGCAGCAGCCAAATGCCAGTATGATCCAGCTGGCAAAGGGGCCCAATATGGCCTAAGAAATAGAGAAATAACTGACAAATTAAAAGAAAAGAAAAAATACTCCCTTACTGTTGCCATTATGCTCCAAATGGAGAAATTTCTGCTATGGAGCCCATGAAGACCAATGCCCAGAAAGCGAGGGATATGCTGAAGGACTGAGTCAATTGCCTGCATTACAACTGGAAAGCAAGCTGAAGGAGGAGTGCAGCAATGCAAAGATGACTAATAACCTGCAGAAGAGATCCCTCCAACAGGTTTAACAAAGTTAACATGGTGCTGAGGCAATTGAAAGAACAGCTCCAGCAAAAAGAAGTGAAGCAACAGTATATAGAGAAATAATTAGTGAAAAGTGCATTCTCTTAAGCACAAAATCCAGGACCAGTGCAGGAAGTCTCAGGCATGTTTTTAAAGCTCTTGCAGTTAAACTTCAGTGGGAAACAGGATTTTCTTTTAGCCTGGAGTTCTTCTGTCAGGCAGAGAAAGGTGAACCAATCACTGGACTCACACTGGGCTCCAGATAACCCAGATACAGCCCCTAAGGCTGTAGGAGGTAAGGAATCAAACTATGACTATGAATACTGGTTGGATGAAAGTGAGGGTCAGTAAGGAGGATCACAGCAATGGGGATAAGGCTGTTCCCATACAGGAAAAAAAATGACAGTGATTCAGAAGGAATTGACTGAATATGGAGGTGAAAGGGGTCTTACCAAGGAGAATACTCAGCGTCTGCCCATGACTGACTAAATCAAAAAGGTTTGTGTCTTCAAGTCTGTTACCCATAACCTAGATGAGGAGCTGACCCTGAGGGTGTTGCCTATGCAATGTGTGGTGTTAATAAGGAGAAATCTTGAGATTAAGACTAGGAGAAACTAGGAGAAAAATGGTCAGTCAGACTGGCCTCTGGAGTGGTGAGATCCAGTCTCAATAATAAAGTGAAAGAAGTGGAGGTTTTAGAAGAAGAGGGTGACAGTAGCAGAGGGAGGAGTAGATGAACAGAACCTTGAGATGGGTTAGGAGGATACATAGTACAGCAACAGGGTCCTGCCCCTTTAAGACCTGCCAGCCTGACGACAGGACCTGCCTGCTGATTGCCAATATTCCTTGTCTGTGAAACTGATGCAGCTGGAGGCCATTTTTAATCAGCTGAAGCATAAAATGCTATACGTTTTATCTAGGCAGGGCCTATAACTTAAGAGGAAAGCTTTGGAGATAGTTCAGGGCTTGATTGAACTGAACTAGTTTGGTTTTTTGGATTCTGAACTTTTTTTTGTAGGGAATCAAGAGTTGTTTGTTGACCTATTTTGTAAGAGTTTTTGGGAGACATCCTTTTTGCATAGTTTTTTTTTAAACTATGGCTTCAGATTCATCCTTTGTGTACCACTGCTTAGCCATTAAAGGTAGCATTTTCTTTAAAATACTGAGGACAATTCTTGCGATCCTGCATGCAATAACAAGCCATGCACCCAAGGAATGTTACACCATGTACCGGTGTAGTGAAGGATGGAGTATACTGCTAATATCAACTGCCATGAGTTCCTCTGTGTAGATGAAATTGGATTCAATCTGAACCACTGCTGATGTCTGAATGTGACCAACCAATAAGCTACAGTGAATACCCTAGCAGCATGGATGAGAAAATAAAAAAAGTGTTCTGCCAAAGCTGTGGTACAAAGCCATCTGTTAGGAATATGCAATGATGACAATTTGATGTGCACTAGGACAATTAAAATTTCAGCAATGGTGTACAGCACATCCATAAATATAAGAATCCCTGCCACCTTATTCGCCATTCCTCCAGTAGAGAAATAATTTACCGCATGGAGTGAAAAGTTTACAACCTCAGCCTTACAAGCAAGCTACTGTCATCTAGGCAATAGATGAGGCGTGTGATGACATCACAGCACAGGACTGCCAGGGGTGGATAATGCATCTTTGTGAAACACTTTATAATACAGTTCCATCAAGTACAGCGTGACTAACCTATATTTATTTTGTAACAAAAGCGTATTTTGAAAGTTTAGTATTTTGCAGGTAAAATACTAGAAATTATTTTGTAATTACTGCTCATCTGTCAATGTGCACCATCTTAATAATACTTATAGAACTGGGTTTCAGCTCTTCTCCAACAACCACAAAGCACATTTGGTTAATGGCTTGACCCACAACCTCACAACTGTGAAAAAACTCTATCTGAATACACCTCTGAAAGGAGCGCTTATTCAGATGCTAACTTTGAACAACAGCATCTAGGTTAGTTACATTTTCAAAATGGCTTAGTGGTGAGTTAACCTTGTTTTACACTGACAGATATACAGCCTGCCTAATGTGACCTTTATTTACCATTCAGTTTGTTTTACTGAATGATCCTAACATCAAAAGTTAGTGGATGGAACTGGAATCAGTTTCACTCATCACTAAACAATACCGGCAGTTTTGTGAAGATCAAAATATAGCAAATGAGTAAGAGTTCCTTGCATCCGCACTTCGGAGCTCTTACACAGCACTTCAGAGTGGAAAAGCAGAGCCAAGAAAAACTATCTTGATATAAAGAAACACAGTCTCCTAGGGAGACCTGACAGGAATGTATTTATTGTCGTTAATATTTAATGGGAAAAGGGTGGAAATAAACACCAGCGCACCTGTCAACTCCGCCCGAAGGCAGAGACTCTCCTGCTATTTCCTCCTAGCCTGGCCTGGGGGTGGGGGTTAGGGTCTGGGGTTTGGTGGTCCAGTGGCTCATGGGTGGGACAGGGGTCAGGGCAAACCCACAGTCCAGGGAGCAAGCTCCTCTTGCTGGGCAAGAGTTCACACTGTTCATCTGGCAATCTGTTCCAGACGTGGCCAATGACACTTTATTGGATCCAGACTCCAGCGCGCTATTTGTGCGGATTGCATTACAAGACAGCAGCCTTGTTCAAGCATCACTCTGTGTTCCCTTCAGAAATAGGGTTTTCACATCAAGTTGCCGGCAAAGATTCTGTATGTGCCCATCTTCACCTTGTTCGCCTATCTCCCTGTTTGTGCCCTTGCTGGAGAGAGGATGACCTCTCCACTTACTTTTCTCACCCCCAGATTCTGTCTATGCCCCTCGCAACCCATCTCCACTTTGTTCTCCCAACCCTAAGCCCTGTCTGTGCCCACCTCGGCCTCTCCCCTCCCTGTCTCCCACCCCTTGCCCTCTTAATGCCCCTTTCTTCTGCACTCGCTGTGGAACACACACGACGTTTTGCTCAGCGGGACGCCAGGGAGCCTATTAAAACACAAAGAAGAAATCTCTGCAGATTAAAAACCGTAAACAGCGGCAACCGGCATAAGCTACAATACAGAGTAAATGATGCCTAAGAATTACATTAATCATGGGGATAATTAGATAAAGTAGCTTCAAAGGAGAGTCAAAGAAAGGAAAACAATGACGAGAAGCGATGGGGGTTATTTTGCCTAAAACACATCTGTAAACTGTCTGATAGTCAATTTGTCTCAGTCTCTGACTTTGAAAGAAATCTCATTAAGTCACTTAACACCCACTCTGTTGGCCAGTCTCTTACACAGCGAGCTGCGGAGGCTAGCTTTCGTTACCTTTGTCTACCTGCCCTGTATTTTGCATTTTTCAATACGGCGCCCTGAAAGACTGGAGC
This sequence comes from Hiodon tergisus, assembly GCA_025775045.1. NCBI lineage: Eukaryota > Metazoa > Chordata > Actinopteri > Hiodontiformes > Hiodontidae > Hiodon > Hiodon tergisus. Next base: position 25,687 of record JAOVYW010002770.1, read on the forward strand.
AGAAAAACAATAGTCATGGTGTTGCGCTAGAGTTGGAATATTTGGATCACTGGGAGTGATCCCTGGGCCCATTACCTACGGTGAACTCGTTGGCATGCTGAAAGATCATCAGATATGGCAGACTTTCACCTTGTTTAGAAAAGAAAGGCCCTGAAAAACATCTTGAAGTAAAGGTGGACTCCCAACCAGATCTGGGTTTATACCATCACAGGGACAGGTGTGGTCAGTCCATAATGAAAGGTTCTGGCGTAGCCATATCATCCCCAGTCTCCTGCAGAGGAACATATGGCCAAACTTGTGGATTATTCAAATATGAGAATGTAGTCTCTATTTACATTAAAAGTTGGTAGTTTATAAATAATGAATAATGGCATTCTGGTTAAAGTGAAAGGCTTGTAACTGAAGCCTCCCTTTAAACTGGACTCCAGCCATCTGGGCCCCCACCCCTCTCTTCCGGATATTACAATGTTTTGGAACTCCTTTACTGGAGGGCATCACACACTATGGACATTAGATTCCATTATTCAGCTCCTAGTGCCGGCCAGTGGAGGATGGGCTCCCCCATTAAGCTGGGTTCCTCTCAAGGTTTCTTCCTGCCAGCCTAGGGAGCTTTTCCTTGCCACTGTTGCCCCTGGCATGCTTTTTTTGGGGAGGGGGGGGGGGGGTCAGGCCTGGGCCATATTGTATTTTTCTGTATGTAAAGCTTCTTTGTGACATGGAAACATGGGATAAGCGCTTAATAAAAATTAATTGATTGATTGATTGATTGATTGATTGCTGTTTCCACCCCAGCTGTTGAGCACCATCTTTAACCTGAATTACTTTGTGTTATTGCACAGTTCAAAAATACCCCAGACATAAAGCCCATGTTAAGAACAGGGACGAGAGGGAATGCCTAACTCTCAGTATCTCTGCCTCAAATCAGGTTGGACCTTAATAATGTGTGGACGCTACATATACACATACAGACTTCCCCCTTCCCATCAGTTAGAACCTCCTGGAACCTCCTCTCTCATCAAGCTGCCAGCATGACAAGAGCACCACATTCCCCTGGTCATTGATTTGGACAGCAGGTATGCATAGCCATTGGACATACCTGTGATTCTGCGATTGCCTTTAGCTGAGAATCTCTTAACGGGGTTCATGTTAGTCATGTTCATCTACTTTAGTACCTTTTACATTTAACATTGATCTTGAGTATAAAGTAAGTAGCAAATATGAGTCTGAGATCGATGTTAAAAGGACAATTATAAAAAAAAGACTATACACTGAAATCACTGTATTATTTTCATCTCCCAGATATAAAAAAACCCACTAACAACGTAAACCCCCCTCCAAAAACTAGCTACTTTAAACTAACTTAATCACTAGTATTAAGACAGTAGAATGCAAAACCATGATTGGATAAACACAGAAAATGGAAAAGCACTGAAATGTCTCATATAGTGAGTGGTCTGCATTCTGTTGGACTGGCATTAGCTAATTTTCTTTTCTACTTGCTTCCTGGCAGATTAACCTGTAAACCAATAAGAATATCTTAATTAAAACCACATCATGCCTCCATTTCCTTAAGCATTGAGACAACACAATCAATGCCAGAGACAATTATTGCTGTTGCTCTGGGAGTGGTCAGACACAGGTGAGGGCCACTTTATGGCTATATTTTTTCTCTTTTTCAGAGTAGAAAACAAAATAAAACAGCTTTTTAATACAAAGTAATAAATCAACAGAAGCACAAAAACAATACTGCCGTCAAAATGACTTTTCAGTCTTAGCCCCACCACCAAAATTTTGCCCAGCCAGGCTATTTTGTCTTTTCTCTAAAGACTTCTCTAAAGATTACATGCACCTGAGTGTGGCCTCATTAAAGGAACCACACTCTAGTGTTTCAAGTTTGCCCAGGCAGTGGGTCTGACCGGCCTGGGCGTGTCTCCACTGCTGCGTACCACAGCACCCAACACAACATAAGCTAACATAAGCATAGCGTGGTTTCTCTTTATCAAATAGTATTCAGTGTTGGGCATAATTCATTTAATTAATACTTTTATTCACAGTTTGTTTTTAAAATAGTTTATAATACATCTTCTTGCTCTCTCAGATTGGTTCTAAGCTAACAAATGACCACTAGTCCTAGATCGATGATTATACTAAGAAAAAAAGTTTCAGTTACATTACTGTTTCTTGCATTGTCTTTCTCACTCAGGTCAGATCCCTGTTATTGTCTTAACAGATGCAGTTATCTGATATTCCACCGTATAACCTTCAGCTGTGCAATGAGCAGTCTGGCACAGCACTGAATTATAAATCAGAGGTGCTAAATTTGATTTGCATATGTGCAAACCTTTACGCAAGGTAGCTTACATATATTTTGTTTATACCATTTTTGTAACAACCTTTCAGTGAGTCAACCTAGTATTTAACTATTTACTATTATTATTGTTTATTATGTGGAATTCTATTTTCCCTTCAAATTGGAGATTGCCAACTATGCTGTACTGCAAACTCCTTATCCATCCTAGGTATCCATAGTATCCTGCTTTCTCATCAGCTTGTGTCTTTGTGCCTGAGAATCAATTTTAATTGTAAGCGTTCTATACATGTTCAGAATGCCGCACACTGTATTATTAAACGTTAAATATTTTTCACTCCTAATCCAAATGTTCACCATCATTCCACATTTTTTGAAGAAATTCAAGTATAGTACAATAGCAAAAACAAAAATGAAAATATAGGCAAAGTGTATATTTGCCTATATATACAAATATATATATATTTCTCTCGCGGTCTCTCTGCTTCTTATCCCTGCTGGACTCCTTGTGTGAAATGGAAGTTGGGGGCAGGTCTTGTTGCCCGTTCCGGCTCATTGGCAGTGATTAATCGACCTACATGCTTTCACATGATCCTCTTTGACTTTTGGACACAGCTCTCACCTTACAAAGCTAAGACTTGAGATGACAGGAGGTCTTGCAAATGCCATAATGAATGCCAGCGAATGCGGTTATTTTCTCTCTCTTTTTTCTCCATTTTGGACAGATACTGTAAAGAACGTCTTATCTACTGCTGTGTGTGAATTCCAACTACTTGTTATGCAATTTTATCAAATATTTCAGTCATTATTTTTATATTTTTATTAAACGGTTTAATTGCAACAGTTATTTATTATCCATCAATTTTCCATTTAGTTTAGAAACTGTTATGTCTAGTATATGTTACATATAAACATTCTTATATAGTGTGCGTTGATTTTTATCAGCAATGGAATAAATAAATACAATTCTGCACCAGCTAAAAAGAAGAACCTGAACTGAGGAGTTTAGATTCTACAATTTATATTTAGATAAGGAATTTTAATCTGGTTGGTTTTGGACAATTAAATACATTAGAAAAACTGAAGATTTGGTTGTCTTAAATTTTGTCTAATCTTCTTAAAACACGATGAAAATGACCAAATAAAAGACTAACAGGGTTTTTCAAATGCATAAATATACAATGGTGTGGGCCTCTTCAATTAAAAAATAATGAAACTCAGATTGTCTTACTTTTATCTCATGTTGAGGAAATATGCATTCTAAGCTCCCGATATAAGAACCATATGTGCAAACCAGGGTCTAGAAATCCTGGACACTTGATGCGTGGAGATGAATGTACCACAGACCACCCTATAAACTGGGTTTCTGACCTCACATTTCCTGTCAAACTTTATCAGAGGGAACCAGGTGGGGGTTCCAAGCAGTGAGACTGGTGGTGGTATCAGTTTAATTCACTAGTAAACCTAACCTGAACTGAATTCCATGTAAACTAACATTTTTTGTGAATCTCTAGCAGGAAACAAAGGCCTCTGCAGTAATTAGTTTCTTTTACATCGTAAGTCACCACGAATAAGAATTTCCAACAAATATTTTTTAAATCAAATTTGTTTGATAAATCTACACCCTAAAATATCTGTGTCCACCCAACCCAAGTGAACTCTGTGATCACAGATACATTCTGTTTTGTTTAAACCAAGTGTTCCAAGTTAATACATACACAAATATTCACAAAGCAGCGGAATACTCTTAATTTCCTGTGTGGGCCACACACCACTACGAGCTCCTCTAGAGACCAACCACTTCCCGGCAGTGTGAGAGCGTATCGGGACAATACTTGCTTCACAGGAAAATCCCTACTGACTACAAGTTTTCACCAGACACCACTCACAGAAAAAGCTCGGACCTAATCCCAAAATATATTTGAATTTTACAGGCATATGATAGTACACTAATGTGTAAAATATTGCTGCACATAAGTTGTGTGTTAGTCAAAATAAAATCCGTAAAATTATAAATTATTATATGATGTATATTTAAAGTGGTTTGCTTTTGTTCTTCAAATAAATTATTTGCACTAAAATCTCTTTGAATGTACTTCTGACAGACAAAATGCATTTCATTAAGGAAAAATATTTTTGATTAAATTAAATAAAAAATTAAAAAACACAATTGGGTAAATATGCTTCCATGAATTACATTGGTTTATGTTAATTTCCAGGTGACTGAAATAAAAATATTAAGGTTTACCAGTCTCCCCAATTATCTGTTTAGTCTAGTCTTTGTAACATTCTATTGTTATGCATCAGCAAGAATGGAAAGTGTTTAAACATTGATTGGTGATAAGCGGCACTTATAATATGAACTGCCTCTTACAATAATTTATTTGCCTTGCAAGGTTTAGCTATCTATTTAGTCTGTAACGTAGCCTGTTTAATTTTTTCGATGATAGTAATTACATTAAATTTTGGATTCAGTTGGTCACAATAATGAACAAAGGCTGCATTAAAGGAACAGGAACGATCCACAACATCACTGTCAGATACGTTTTAGATTTACTGGGGTTGACCTGTAAGACAAATAAAACAACAAAAGTAAAACATGATGTGAAAGAAACCATATTGATCAGTAAGGTGGTCTCAGTAACTTACACTGAATAGGTAGATTTGGAGAAAGAGAGAGGTGCTGCTCTGTATTATTACACGCATATTTGCTCACTCAGTTAGTTACCAATCCATCACTGTTCTGGCACACTTAGTGGAGTGAAACCAAACTGACCCTACTTATTAAATTACTCGATGTCAGAAGGACGTTCCAAGGGGTGAGAACGAGGGGGAGGGGGGGCTAGAAGCTGGCACTGAAACCTGTGCGTTTGGAAGGTGGGTCCTGTTCCATTCCTGACCAGCCATTGTGTTTCACAGGCAAAACAGAGCGCTCATTGTCCAGTGTGCTGAGTTCTGTTTGCCCCACGCCGAATACTCACTCTCCCTTTACAACTGCCCCTGGACCCTCGAATCCCCCCCATGCGCTCTAGTTTTCCACCCTAAAGCGGCACTCCTCACAGCTGCACTTGGAGGGACAGAAACTGAGAGGTGTTGAATCATTTATTACTGGAATTTAATGATTGATGGGAGAGACTTTATTTCCACAGAGCAGTGGTTTCTTCACATGACGAAGCCAGCCAGAAGGCTCCTGGACTTTGAAAAGCGACGTGGACTTCCTGGCTGGTTTCAAGGACAACAGCGTCCTTCTTCAGTAATAATGGTGGAATTCTCATTCGTCTGAGATTTCTGCTTACATGCAATTAGGGCTGGGATACTGCTCCAAGCTTTTCGGCTGTTATGAAGCATCCCAGAACCTTTTTGAGGGGAACTCATAAATGCCTTTGAAATGGCAGTAGATTGAATCACCATCACTCAAGAGTAAGTGAACTAAGAGTGGATAAAACAATCCAATGCAGTGACAGTCATCACCATGTATCAATGGGACATTGTGCTTTCCAGTCATTACATTTTACAAACTTCCAAGCATTTATGTACTGAAATTATTTCACAAGATTAAAAACATAAATCACTATGAAACCCATTCACTAGTACATTCATAATTGAAAGAGTTTTTACAAGTTTACTGCTTAGTGCTATTACACAGTAACCCATAAACTACGGCACTTTTGTTCGTCACTGCGGATAAGAGCCTCTGCTAAATGACAAAAATTTAAAATGCAAATTGAAGTTGAATCCAAGTTGCAGGATCTCGAATGAGTGTGTAGATTGAGTTGACAAGGTCAAGTTGTTAGTTAACAACCTGTAACCAGTAAATGGAGATTTGTAAAGGTGATGCAGAGCGTGTCACCTTGAAACTCCAGGTGACTCGATTTCTAATCCAAGTCATGATTCTCTTTTAGAACGTTGAACGTTGAACAAAATCCCCCAGACACTGCAGCTCTTAAGGACTGGCATTGACCACCTCTCCACCTCTTCCCTGCAGAGGGTTTACCCGGGACCGGTAATTAGCAGAATCAGTAATTATGCTCATAGCTTATGACAAGATACTCAATACTTAAAGGCCTGGGTTGACCAGGGTATTAGGGTGGCTGAGTTGACTGGCCGTGGGGAATTATGGAGAAGTGTCTTGCCTTCCTTCTAATAATCTATTGCAGTTCTGTGTTTTACACAAGTGCCATGTGTAGGAGGGCAGTCACCAGTGACCAATTGGACCTGTCTGATAGTTGCCTAATTTTCCAAACAAGTGAGCCGGTGGTCCCGGAGAGGGATAACATTTGGAATACTTGTCCAGAAGTCTCCCAAATTATTATTTTCATTTTTTATACTGGGAATATTTGCTCAAATTTCTTTGCTTGGGTTGGTGGTGGAATATTGTCTATATTTAGTATTTTGGGGGGCTGTATACTGAAGAATACATCTTGGTGGATTTGGTGGGTTGACAGATGTGGTTAAAGCTAATATCAATAATATGAAGCTGGTCCCTTCTGCTCTGCAGGACACAATATACAACAATTAGAGCTGTTTTCACGGAGTTTCACAACTTCTATCCTGGCCACCCTCACCCTCAATTCGGAACTACTTTTCATACTTGGAGGGAGCTTCCACTCAGCCCATCAGACCCACCTACCGCCGAAAACCGACTTTGACCTAGCGAAGGTCCTTTTTGAGAGGCTTAGTGTAGCTCTTGAAAATGATGCTACGCAAAGCTGCTATTTAAAAGGCCTTCGACTTGGATAAGCCCGCAATATCTCACGCACAGCTGGCTTGTCCTGCTCGTTCAAACTGAGTCAGTTGAACTCATTTTGTTTTTCCTGAACTGAAGTCTTGGTGGCGCCTGTTGGGAATGCAGCCTGCGGAGCCAAAGGCAGACCATGTCACCATAATCGTGCGCTGCACTTTTTTTCCTGTAGCTCATTGGAAAACATGGGCAGACCTGTTTAAGCAACCGTCCCAGCATTACTGAATGAGAGAACTACACATTCTGGAAACTTACCTGAATCCAGAAAAAGAGAGATAAAAATAATAAAGGAAAGAAAAGGAAAGTAACATTGACATATTGGAATCCCGAATACTGGGATTGGTAAAAGGAGAGATAGGGTCGCGTTGAGTGTGCATTATACATTTTACAATTTCTTGTTTTTCACTGTCCATCTATCTCTTTAAAACTATCCAGCCTGGAATTAATATGGATAATCTTACACATGACAATATCTGTCATTGTGCATGTACAACTTGAGATACATGGGAGCTATAGTTGATGAGGAAATCTCCTGAGAATCGATGTCTGACATTAACAACCCATCTGTATCTTCAAACTGAAGGTGTTGCTGTAAATGGTTGAACTCTGGGTTCTCATTAGTATTTTGTCCACAACTAAATGTATTGAGACAGGATAGAAAAGAAGATATAGGGCAGTCCACAGACTCTGTATTCAATATTGTTTCTATATTTGCATTTGGTTTATACAATCGTCTGGAACTTTACTTTGTTATCTACAGCCTCATACCAAGTCATTCACATTTGAATTAGAGGCATAGTTTTGTAGTTTTGTAGGGATGACATTGCAGTGATTTATTCAGATCTTCTCGTTTGGTTGGGTGGCAAGCAGTGGGAGGAGTTTGCAACTGTCTTGAGTTTTAAATTCAGTGCTATAACGCATGACATAACCTGTACGAGAATAAAAACCTTTACCTCCAACATGATCTATGCAGTTCAGAAAGACCATGTATAGGCTTTATATAAAAACACTGTTTAACCCAGAAGAATGACCTCTCTGATCTTTTAAGTGTCATATCAATAGCTCCCCAAACTGACACGTGGGGACTGAGATGAGCGAGAGAGGGACAGGGCTTTCATTGGCTGTCACTGGCTATCTTGTCCTTTTGAACTGCTCTTGTGTGCTGCCCCCTGAGCCTCAACACGGGGCACGCCTTCCCCTCTCAGGCATAAAGCTCTTTAAATCACCTGTTTAAAGCACCTCTTCCTGTCCAGTCTACTGACAAAAGCCCCAGTAAATCATTATTCTTCCATTGTATCCTCTGCTACTGTCTTTAACAAAAGCACAGGCTCTACAAATGAACTCCCACACAGTTATGTATTAAGTGACCTATAGCACATCCAAGAAGTCATTACTTTTAAAATCTGTTAAGTAACTTTGCACACAAATATACTCTGTGTGTGTGTGTGTGTGTGTTTCGGGATGGTTGAGAGTTCTTTAGACATGCAAGTTACAGATTAAAAAATTGAAATGTCTTTAAAAATCACATAACAAATTCACAGCCCATTTTTAACAGAGCAAGGATACATGTGAATATCGACAGCTTCTGATGGGAAACTTTTAGTGGGATGAATATACGCATTGTAAGAGGCAGACTGTTATTCGAAATTAATATTTATGAACTACCAGGCTACTGGTTGTGTAGTGGTTAAGGTGGCAGGCTTGAAACCTAATTGTCGGTTCAAGTCCCACACCAACTATTGTTCTCTTGAGGAAGGTTCTTAACCTGAATTGCTTCAGAAAAATTTCCATATTTAGAAATGCAAGCTCTGTAATTCGCTTTGGATAAAAGCGTCTGCTAAGCAACAAAAATGTAAACTACAAGTATTTGTTTCATTATTTTGGATGTTGCATGTGTTGATATTTAATCGAGCCATTGATCAGCGGAGTGTCAGTCACAGAGAGTGGAAAGGCCAAAGGGCGCTAGGCGGCTTTTCTTCCCTGCCCCAGGTCACTACCTGCAGCTCGCTTGGAGTGCTTCATGGGTGTCGACCTGCAGACAGAGACCAGGCCTCTCGCTGTTGTGGGCCGATAAGGAGGTGCTGATGAGGTAAACAGTCACTCCTGATTTGTCCTAATGGTACCCCTCCCTCTCCCCATCCAGATTTCCCATACCTCTCCTTCTCTCCACCCCTACATCTGGGTTCTCTTTATCATTCCAGCTGCAGTCAAGCTCCACCCCCGTGCCCACACCTCCCACCTGACCTACCCCTTCAGGTGTTTGTTCCAGGACTTGCTCCGGCTTCTCTCCAGTATTGAGGTGGTGAGAGCCACAAACCCCTTCACCTGCCCAATCTTCAACAAAAATGAAAGCAGAAGTACATCAGATCTTCCATATTTGACCATTCTAGCACTTAAGAACCATTAAAGAGATTCCCTCAAGAGAAAAATTTCCACAGAATACATTTTCTGTAACAGTGTATCCACTTCAAGGTCGTGGTCACCTAAATCTAACAAGTCTTTGGAATATGGGATATAATCAGAGTACTCTAGAAAACCCATGAAATCACGGGGAGGACTTCCAACACACAGAGATCTGAACCAGATCTGAACCCAGGAGCCAGACACTGTGGGGAGCCAACAGTAACCACAGAAAACCTGTACCACCATACAATCCAGGTGCTGTTCAAATTATATTCCTGATGTGTTTTTCTGGGTCTAATAATTGAACAGTATGATTGTTTACATTGACCCAGAAGGGAAGACAATGCAATTCATGTAGTATATGTCACCTTCTCTGTCTTTGTAGGGTAGCAACCTATCAGATGTAACCTGAAATCACCCAAGCGGAAACACTCAGCCAATAAGAAGAAGAATGTTAAACACTTTAGTTGAAATACTCAACTATGGGAAAACTATCAGTTGTGCTCTATTAATATGTGCTTGATAATAATAATAATAAAAACAACAATAATAATAATGATTATGATAATGATTATGATGGTGATGATGATGATGACGATGATGAAGGAATATAAATATTGGAAGTGAATGCAATGAATGAAATTGAAATGCTAAATCAAATGCACCCAAGGTATTTGAGTGAGTTAGCGCACCAGAGAAGAGTAAGTGTGTCAGAATGTGCACAAGTCCATGTGGAGCATGTATGAGCATGTGAGATTGCAATAGCATTTCAGAGAGAGTTAGTGTGTGTGAGAGAGCGCCATGTAGACAAGTAAGGAGACTTTAACATAGACTTGGAATCACATCTCTCTCCCTGTAGGGCACATATCTTCCCAAGGGGTGCAGAAGTCCCACAGCTCAAAAAACAGCCCGTGTGAATGTCTGCCCCTGGGCTTGAATCCTTGTAGAACTCAGGATGCTCTCTGTGCCAGCCGCAGGGGTTTTGTATCGGTCTGAAGAATTCCGATGCCTACAGGAACCCCAGTGTAGCAGCTCAACGACACGGGTATTTCTGTACAGCCACGGATATTTGACTTTCCATTAGACACGCATTCTCTTTGAACTGCAGTTGATCTGGAATTTAACTCACTCGGTTTCTCTTGCTCTCTCACTCACGTTTTATTCTTCTTTTTTTTTTCTTGCTGTTTGATATCACAGCCTCAGATAAGAAGATTCTCTAAACTCTCGGCCGGTTGAGCCTCCAGCTGCAGATTGAGTCTCGCACTAATCTTCTTGTTTATATCTGGTCTGCAATTAAGTCCCAGAGAGACTAGCAAAAGTGCAAGCCAGTGAATCAAATTTCATCCCCAGCCCTTGTATTTTTTTTCCTCTTTTTTTCTTCTTTCTTTCACGCTGGTCAGTTGTAGGAATGCACCTCCTTTCCTACTACTAAATTACACACTTGAGATGTCTTGTTACAATCTTTGTGTTTATTTAGTCATGTTTTGTTCTATTCCATTTGCACCAATATGCTTGGATGTTCCTTTTGTGTAAAGCAAAAGCAACAAAATCATCCTAACGACACAGTGTGAGACACAGATATGGCAAGTGGCATTGTAAAATCTGGCTTGGTATTATTTTCAGAGTGATCTTGTTTGCCGGTCAACCCCAGGTGAAAGATCCGCTAGTCCGAATATCCGCTCAGCTGAATATTGTTTTCCTTTCCATATTAAGTTTAAATTTTCTTAATGAAGAGATAAAATAAATCAAAACATCCTCCTGATTTGTCTTTGTTTTGTTATATCTGAACATTGAGACGCACACCCTCAGACAGACAGACAGACACACACACACACACACACACACACAAACACACACACACAAACACACACACACACACACACACACATTAGTTTTGCTGTGTTAGTGGAATTTGATTTAAAAGAAAAAAGAAAAGCACTTAAAGGGGACATTACTTCACCCCTGCTTTATAATAAACGATGCTTTATAAAAAAATTTTTATAAATGACAAAAATAAATCAGCATTTAAAGCATATTTGTATTTTTGGAGTTAATGAGCAGTTCTAACCTGTATTTTAGAACAGCTTGACCAGCACAGGTTTTGGCTTTGCACTTAACACAATTCACTTCAGTTTAGCCCCTCTTAATGAGGGTGAGGAAAACAGCTCCATCTTTTGTTACTGGCCTGGAAAATTCACTGGTATAAATAAAATAAACCAAATAACACTTCAACACACCACAACCTTTTGGAATAATTGTAAAATAAAAAGGTACAGAGAGAGTTTAGATAATCCCAGGAACAATTAGCAAATGTCATCTATTTCTGAGTGTAATATGGAAAATATATTTCTAAATCAATGATACGTTTTTTTTTTTTTTACTACTAATACAGGCAATACAGATATACAGAAAAATAGAAGGGTCACTAAATGGTTAGATGAGTGTGAAAATTATGTGAATTATTATTATGTGCTACAGCCTTCGCAGATTTCAACCAAATTGAACACCTATGGAAGATTTTGGACAGTGTTCCCTACCACCATTGTCAAAACCAAATGAGAGAATATCTATTGCAAGCATGGTGTTCCATCCCTCCATGTATACATATACATAGGCACATTATCAACAATATAAATATGGGTATTGTATGTGAGTTGCACCTAACAAAATGAAAAAACACATACCTGACTCTCACCCTGGCACAGACTTTTCCTGATTACACAGGGCACACATGCTCCTCTCACCCAGGGCACAGACTTTATTCTGATTACACAGGACAAACACACATGCTCCTCTCTCTCTGGTTACAGACTTTATTCTGATTACACAGGGGACACACATGCTCCTGTCTCCCTGGTTACAGACTTTATTCTGATTACACAGGGCACACACATGCTCCTGTCTCCCTGGTTAAAGACTTTATTCTGATTGCACAGGGCACACACATGCTATTCTCTCCCTGGTTACAGACTTTATTCTGATTACACAGGGCAAACACACATGCTCCTCTCTCTCTGGTTACAGACTTTATTCTGATTACACAGGGGACACACATGCTCCTGTCTCCC
>JAOVYW010002771.1:0-14726 GCA_025775045.1 Hiodon tergisus
GGAGGCATTATGCCAACACACTGAGTTCTCAGCCACATCCTCTGTTTCTGGAGAGAGAGAGAGAGAGAGAGAGAGAGGGAGAGAGAGAGAGAGAGAGAGAGAGAGAGAGAGAGAGAGAGCACACGTCTTCCACTGTGTGTCTGCCACAGCTGCCTAGCAGGGAATGACTTTTCCTCTATTTCAGTTGTAACAGACATGAAATGGGTGGTGGCCAGGAGTTAGATAGTTATTTAGCTGTGGTATCTTCAGAAACTAAAACACCCCCCGTATAGAAAGAGACAGAAAAGTGGCGCTTCTGTTGACTAGTAAAACTACTAGCGATTGTTTAGAAGGTGCCTAAACGTGATATGTTTTGTGTGGTGTCACTGCTGCTAATTAATATAATTATAATTAATTTAAATTTATCTTACAGTTTAAAAGCTTAAACGTATAACGATAGCATTGAGTTGTTTGAGAAATTATACCATAATGTTTCTTGATATCGTGCAAAGAGAATGTGTCGCATACAGTGTCAGGGTAGTTTCCAAATTTGTGAACCATGGCATTTGTGAAGGCATGTTATCCATGCCTATTACCAGGGTTGTTATTCTGCTAAAATGTTTGGAAATTGCTAAAGCACTGAACATAAATATATACAACTTCATAGCTAGCCTACTGGTACGTTTTCAAATGTTTTATTAGCCTGTGATTTTTAGAATGTATGTTGAAAAGGGTGAGTCACCTTAAAATCTTGGCCAGCTTATAGTCAGGCCAGGTGAGCCAAATGTCATGATTTATCCAAATGCACATCATTCAGCTATCCATGGTCCAGGTTAATTTGACTTGCTGCAGTGTTGATGAAACAGCGTTCTGATATATTATCAGTGAGGATGACGCGTGCTATGGATGTCAGGCAGGGATTCATTACCCTGTCCCTGATCTTTCAGCGCGACCCAACATTGAGCACCATGCGGTATTATACCATCCTTCACCATCTCTATCCCTTATAGCAACTGCAAATAGTGGGACATTGCGATCTGCTTTGCTTACTCATAGGCTGACAATAAAAATGCATATATCCACAGGCATATCATTTAGGGTTCTCCTTTCCAATATTAAGTACATACTGCTAAATGAAGGTTAGTCTGATTGGTCGTTAGCCTCCTTTCATATCAGCCAATAACAAAGGCATAAATGAACCTCCTGTCAGCAGCCCATTGTAAACAGTATGTGTGTGTATGTTGCTATGCTCAATGCCATTTAAGGTGATATAAATAACACTGTTTGGCTTTCTTAGTAGACATTTTGTTCATTTAATCCACAACAGAGTCCGAAGTACATAAGGTATCTCATTAGGCAAGACTTTCAAATTTATCTTTCGAGCATTAAGGCGCTATTCTGCGCTACAAATGTTACCGTGGACTTCAACTTTTATTGACCGCAATGAAAAAATGTTATTACGGGAATGCATTTTAAGATAATCTGACGATAATTGCGGTTGAGGCTCAGATATTAGTCTGAAACGTTTCCTGTCCTTATCTGTCTGGGGCAGCCTGCTTGTCTGTGAGAAATGGCAGCCTTTTGCTTGTTGTTTTTACCCTCTCCTCTCCGGTGCACTAATGCTGAATACTTAACTTTTACTAAATGATTAACAGTTTCCTCTGCATGGTTAGGCGGTGTGCGCTTTCAGGTGAATCAGAAATGCACAGACCGGCATACAAACCAAAGACCACTGACCAATTCTGCATCCTGCACTATGCATGGTGATTTGCCACAGGATCTGACTGATTCCATTCTATGGCTTTTTGGTAAAGTGGATGCTGGATGGCCTGCTATTGTCCCATAACATTCACCACAACCCACTCTAGTAAAAAATAAAACTGAGTGCCTGATCCATCTTCATGTTAAAACATACTTTGGAGGTACAAGACATTTACTAATGACATATTTAAATTTACAGGGTGAAAGGATATTAGTAGTCAACAGTGCTATTACGTAATGAATCAACTTTTTATAAAATTATTTACTCAGTTGAGTAAAATGTCTTTTAATTATAATTTACTTACTTAGCAGGCACCCTTTTCCAGCTTTCTATTTAACCTAAAACTAAAGCTTCCCGTGTACCTAAATTCGGTTTTACATATGTTTTTACTGCCAACGCTCATACAAACAGTCGATCTAATTCAACACTGTTTTTTTCTACTCTTTATTTGCTTTTAGGTGTTTTTTATTGTGTGATTTTCTACTCAGCGAGCAACTGCTCTCAGCGCCAGCGTGTGACAGGTGAAGATGGCCCCTGCTGTCCTTAAACAGACAGTGTCCCTCTGAGTGACGATGAGCAGAGTTCCTCCTGTGGCTTCCACACATTCGCATTGTCAGGCAAGCCAACACTGCATTGGCAAACGTGTCCTTTGTATTTTTCCTTTGAAATGGAAGTTATCCTTTTTTTTTTTTTTTAACACCCACACTCATTTCCCGCTTCATCTGTTAGCATTTCTTTCAAAAAGTGAGCTGTTGTGATGATGATGTGTTGAAAGTTAACAATGTTGATATTAATTAAATAGACTTATTTTTAATGGAAACAAATGTATAAATCGTGTGAAATACTCGTTTTTTAGTGGCATAGTTAGGATAAAGCGTTACATGTCAAGCAATTCAATGTATATGATCAAATACCCTGATAGGTTTGAATGCAGAAAAGGAAATAGATAGGTGACCACTTTAAAAGATTAGATTCAAAGCTATATACAGACAGCCCGAGCAGTTTATTTTAACAAAAAAAATTGAATATAATAGCAACAAAATTAAGAAATAAGCATTTAAAATTTGCCAGCAGTGTTTTATATGAAGCTGAGTCCCAACACACATTTGATACCAGGGAATGCAAAAAGGTTATACATCTGTATGAAGTTACGTAGTATCATAGTCTCAGGGGAACTAAGAGACCTGGGGAGAGATTATGCTTATTTTGTTGATGGAAGAAAGTAAGGAGGACCACAGTTCCCATACAGGTAGGTACCTGGTCCTACCATAGACAGGTGAGAGTGGAGGGGCAGTTTGTCCAGCCGACGGGACAACAGAACAGTGAGTCTATCCAATGGGTAGAGTGTGGGGGTTATGGGGTCTGGAGGGAGTTCTCCCTAGGTGCAGGTCCTCTGTGGTGAGGCGGAGCCTAGGAATCTTAATATGAAAGGCAAGGTAGCCAGGGTGTTCTGTTGTTTCCAGGGAAAGGGGTTTTTTGCTTCAGGCACAAATTTTCTCCCAATTTATTCGTCTCTAGGCCTAAATGTGACCATTTGTGCCAGGGGGCTGCGGGTTCCAGAATATAGCCATTGTTATGAATTTCATTTTAATCAGGGTCATTTTCAAAACCGAATCAATCACACAGAAGCCTCCATAGAAAGTCACACTCTAAGATGTAATATAAATAGCATATGCGTCTATTTCAAAGCACTCTATTAACAATGTTGTACCTCTGCTTGCCATTATAACTGGTCATTTTCAATAAAATTATCTGTGTGTTGAACGTGATGCTAAAGTACTCACCATCTGTGGTTTGGGCTTCAGCCTTTGTCACTGAATTCTTTCAAGACTGTCCTCGATAGTGGATTGGAACAAGACCTAAAAAGTAACAGAAGTATTTTAAAAAATCTGGAATTTAAATAACTTCCCTGAAAGGATCTTTTTTTTGTTTGTTTTATGTCCAGAGATCCTTTTAATATCTAATATATAATTAAATATAGACCTGCTAAATGACTCGTATGAAACAGTCAAATTTAAATGTTATTTTAAACAAGATGAGCTGACCTCCGCTCTTTGCAAACAGCGTGTTCATAAGGCTTTTCGTGCATGTTTCAAGGTTAATTATTTTCAGTTGAAAGTTTATCAAATTTGCTATGTGACTGAGTACCACTTCATATCAATGGTTAGTTACATAAGAATTGTCCTATGGGGAATCTGTGTTGCCCTCATTTAGTCTCCCTTTGAAAATGGAAGAGTCACCTATCTGGCTTGTTGTCACAACATTGAATACAAGATCCCTGGGATTACTATTGCTTATAGCCAAGTGAGTGGTGGTTTAAGGTTCAAATTAAGTGGCTTTCATTCAATTCCTACTGTAAATGCTGCAAATAATTTAACTGGAATTTGCTTTCAGCTTTTTACAAATACAAAAAAACAACCTTTTATGTCATGTTGAATAAGAATCTCAATAAAATTACTAAATTTCAAGAGCAGTTAAATATGCACTGACTAACAAAGAGCGAAATGATTCTGAAAGGTCATTCCGATTGAAACACTTACCTTTTGCTCAGTGAAATAGTGTGTAAGTTGACTGAGAACGTTTACTTCCAGAATATTAATACCTCCAATGTCATTGTTAAATTATGATTAAATTAAATGTTGCCTGTGCAAATGTACTGATGCTGTCATTAATATAGCTTTAATTTACTGAACTGCTTCCGTAATGCAAATTTATATTAATTATGAGATTTTTCAATTATGGGATGGGAGAAAGAGTGGGAAATAAAATGCATATATTAAAAATCTGGTGCCTTTTCAAGGCTGAATAAAGCATTAAAGTCCCTTAACGAAAGCTTACCCAAGTGGACAGACTCCAGAGAAACGAACTCGTTTAGGAGTTGTATCTCAAATGACAACCTGGTAGTCACGTCACATCTGAGGCATATTCACAGACAGATTCACTGAGCACAGCTTTTTAAGATTATAGCAAGACAGCTCCATTCATTAAGTAAATGACAACTTTTCCTTCCTATGAGCGATGTAATAATTTCACTGCCGTTTTATCGGCCAATTGCATTTTGCATGGCATTGATTTCAGTATGCTGAGTTAGGCAGTCCATTGATTCTATCAATTTAGTTTAATGGGGTAAAAATTGTACGTCTGAAATGCTATGAGCTCAGCATTATGGAAAACTGAAAACAGCCAGTCCAAAAGGGTCCTTTTCCTCAGAATTACAGAAATGTCAGTACATTTTGAAACCCAGCTGCTGTCTTTGAGTATGGTCCTTAACCTGAATTTCTGTAGTAAATATCCTTACTGTGGATAAACGTCTGTGTATAATAGCGCTGGCTATTATAGAGAACTGTCAAAACTACAGAAGAAAGAGGAGTGGTTGCAGGCAGACTAGAGTGCAAACAACACAAGGCACAGCACCCTAATTCATACAGTGAAAGAAAAACTTCATCAATGACTTGATGGTTCCCAAACAAACGGCAATCAATATTAATTAAAAATTATTATTAGTCTGAATATTTGGGAGACCTGGTATTGGAGAGCTGGCGTAACTCATCGACAACAGAGTATGGGGGGGGGGGGGGGGATAACATCAAGTTTTGAGATGGTAGATGAAAAAGAAAAAAGTTGGATAGGTTGGAAGTGTTTCTCGACAGTAGAGAGACTCACTGGTTTCCAGTGTGTGCGCGTACCTTTTTAATTATTATTAATTTTTTGTGAATGGCGGTTTGGTCTTTGTCGCTAACTGATCCCACTGCTCGTGATGGGGTGGTGGCTTTTTGTCAGCCCTGTGGAGAACACTCAGCACCCGTGTGGAAAGGGGGGATCCGGACTAATCACCAGGAGGCGGCTGCCACCTGGCTCTGGGCCTCACTTGCTGAACGTTGCCATTAACAGCCTGCTAGGTTTCCTTTTGTTTCCACCCCCTTTGTTTACCGTATTCCGAGTTTAACCTGAATTCACTCATCCAGAAAGTGTATGTTCAGCAAAATACATTTTCTCTTAACAGCTCCCACTCCATATACTTGTTGCTTCTCCATGACGTTGTCTACGCTATCTAGTCCACTTTGCTTTGTATCCACACCATCATTAGCCCTAACTCGCTGCACTTGATGTTAAGATTATAATTTCATCTATGTTTATTTGTCAAACTAATGTACTACTTTTTTAAAGTATAAAACCGTAATATGAAGTGAATAGCGGATGGCTTGTTTATTTATGTACTGATGGACAAATATTAAATGTAGTGCGTTGTGTTGGTTGCTTAACTTTTTGCTTAAACTTTGGTTTGCTTCAGGGATAATTAATTAATTATTATTACAGAATGATGGCCATGTTTATTCATAACCAATTTCCTTTGTCATGGTAAACTTTGATGAGATTTGAACCTCTTCTTCTGAAGCAATGGCTCATTGAGTCTTTTCTTTTTATGAAAACAGAGAAGTGTTCTTGATTGTGTTCTCTGCTTATTCAAGTCGCTTAAGCGTTTGCGCATTTGTGTGTGTGTGCATTTGTCTGCGAGCGTGCAGGTGTGCGTGTGTGCCTGCGTTTGTGTGTATGCGCGTGTGTGCATTTGTCTGCGTGCATGCAGGTGTGTGCCTGTGCATGTGTTTGAGTTGAAAATGGCTTCCTCCACCTTAATGAAAAGAACAACATTTAACAAGTTCACATAATCAAAACCAAACAGGGTAATGATGTATGCAGTGTGTTCGAACTGCAAGACAAATTGCCTCATCAGAATGTCATCGAGCCTTGGGTGATGCAGTAGTGTGAATATTAATTAAACTCTCCCTTTACTTTTTGCAACTTCTGTTTGGATACTGTGTCATTTCACGGATGCTGAAGCCCTGAAAATATGTCGGCGTAAACCGCCGCAAATTATAGCGACGCACGATGCTGTAGCATTCTAGGCATGCCCGGATGTGCATAACATCACTAGCCTATTACTGTAAACCCTGCAGTGTCTGTATTTAACTGTTTACAGTGCCCCATCTGTGAAAGCAAAAGGTTATTCTTGCAGATATGGTCATCTATATAGTTAACCAGTCCGTACCAGGGAAAGTATGACACTGGATCGCATGATATCCAGTCTATGTATATGATAAACAGGATCTCCTTTAGGTATAGCTATGGTCCCGATTTTACATGAAAGAAGGGAAAATTTGCTTTATCAAAATTTAAAAGTGAATAACTACGTAGCCTAACTGCTCTCAACATCTCAACAGTACTGGGAAGTTTAACACATCCGACTTTTATTGGTAAATATTGTGTCATACTTTTAGCCATGATGTTTTGTTTTGCTGACCACATCAGTACATCTTTGATCTCTGACGATGGTGCATTATCAGCAACTGAAATGTGAGCTCCTATGTAAAATACGAGAGGCGTACAGAATAAAAGCAGCACAGATGTGCTCAATGGACATCACTCACCTTCCCCCTGCTGACTGACTTAACTACCTGCAAATGTGTAAATGCAAAAATAAAGCTTCAGTCCAGAACGTGGGCCCTTATGCTGGTGCTGTCCATGGTGCTGGAGTTCCCTCCCACTCTTCCTTTTATCTTCTCGGTATGCCACCTCACAATTTCATTCTAGCCGTGTTTATTACTTTGACGTGGGGAAACTAAGGGGTGACTTTTATGAACATAACCACTAGTGTATATGTAATACAGCTCTGGAAATAATTAAGAGACCACTCCACTCTTAAATCAGCATCTCTACATCTTTGGCAGCCATTCCATTCCAGTGTTTGTTGAATTCCAACACCTCATTCTACTTAATGAGCTACTGATTAGGTGATAACCTAAACCAAATCTTATTTAACAAGGAAAAGTATACTATCACTATCCTCTTGCAATAGGACCAGCTGGATGGCATAAACAGTGCTAGTAGTACCTCAAAAGTAATTGGAATCAATAAATAAACTATTGACCATGCCAAAAGAGTTGAAAGCAAAGTTTTGAGTTGGGAAAAGAAGGGTTCAATTCTGGCTTTACTGGTAGAGGGATACTGTGAGCGTCAGGTTGCTTCCATCCTTAAAATTTCAAAGACAGCGGTTCATAAGAACAAGGTCAAGCAGCAGACATCGGGGACAACAGAGCTACAGACCAGCAGAGGGCGAAAAACAATTCTCCACTGACCAGGATGACTGCCAACTCATTCAAATGTCACTCAACAACCATAGGATGACATCAAGTGACCTACAAAAAGAATGGCAAACAGCAGCTGGTGTGAAGTGCACGACGAGGACGGTTCGAAACAAGCTCCAAGGGGCAGGGCTGAAGTCGCACAAAGCTAGAAAAATGCCCTTCATCAATGAGAAGCAAAGAAGAGCCAGGCTGAGGTTTGCAAAAGACCATAAGGATTGGACTGCAGAGGACTGGAGGAAGGTCATCTTCTCAGATGAGTCCAAAATTCAGCTTTGCCCAACACCTGGTCATCTAATGGAGACCTGGAGAGGCCTACAAGCCACAGTGCCTTGCACCCACTGTGAAATTTGGTGGAGGATCGGTGATGTGGGAGTGCTTCAGCAAGGCTGGAATCAGGCAGATTCGTCTTTGTGAAGGACGCATGAATCAAGCCACGTACAAGGTTATCCTGGAAGAAAACTTGCTTCCTTCTGCTCTTACAGTGTTCCCCAACTCTGAGGATTGGTTTTTCCAGCAATCTCCAGACCTAAACCCCATTGAAAACCTCTGGAATGTGATCAAGAGGAAGATGGATGGTCACAAGCCATCAAACAAAGCAGAGCTGCTTGAATTTTTGCACCAGGAGAGGCATAAAGTCACCCAACAGCAATGTGAAAGACTAAGCTAAGACGCATGAAAGCTATGCTTGAAAATTAGGGTTATTCCACCAAATATCAAACAAAGTCAAACGTCAGTATTGTGTTGTTTAAAAATGAATATTAACTTGGTTTTCTTTGCATTATTGGAGATCTAAAAACACTGCATCTTTTTGCTACAGCAACTCCAACTGAAAACAGCAGTTAAAAATTAATTTAGCATCACCAATTTTTGCTCGTTTGCGGTTAATCTGCCCCCAAGTCTAGCACGAGCCTCACCGGATCTACTTCACTTGTTAAAAGAGCGTCATGAATTGAAAATGTCCAAAACTGTCTTTGGGGAAAATAAATGACAAAATCTATTTGGGATAAAAACGATGCAGATAAATACACACATTGTGCTAAAGCTCCAGGCAAAGGTGACTTCCTACCAATTTTGAAGGCATTTACAAAGCCTATCAGGCATCTTATGAAGCATTTCAAATAAAAGGAGCTCTCAGCAAATGAAAGAGAAATGGAAATATGGTCAGAATAGGAGAGCTCTCAAGCAAATTCTGAATTTTTGCAATACTTCCCCTCTTAAGGTGTGCGGTTTGCAGCCACAAACCTTTCAAGAGAAATCCTTTCGGCTCCAGGATATCACAGACTAGACTCTGAAATACTCCATGATGGGTTTAATTTAGAATTCAATGAGCTTAGGTGGGAGCATGTGTGTGTGGGGGGGGGGGGGCAACAGACAAACAGAAACTGCCAGCTGTATTAAAACGACAACACATCAGTTTAATTGAAATCCTGCACCAAGAGTGAGCAGCGCGTTACACTCAGAAATTGAAAATCTTTCTATTTCCTATTGCCAGTAGTCCATAGCATTAAACACATTTTCATTTGCACTTTATTTTTATCTTCAGTAATTTTTCCAGTCATTTTTGGTAATGGTGATTATTGCAGATTTAGTGCTGAATTTAGGAGAACATTAGAGCGCATGAATTTAGGAGAATTGAATTTAGGTGAACATTAGAGTGCATGAAACTGTCCAGGGCATATTTCCCTTTGCATTGTCCACACTTTTCTTCCTCAGTCTACATTAGTGCATAGCAACGCCTGGTAGCTATATATTTAGCTCTGACTAAACCATTTATATTTTCAAGACAAATTAAGCGATATGGAGTGCTGCCAAGATATGCGTAATATTAAATGACCAGCAATTTCTCCCCCCAAAAATTGTGCTTATTCACATCAGGGCTCATGACAAATGACAATGACAAAAAGGCCCACGGCTCAAACCAAGGAACTCCTTTTTGTGTGTGTGTTTGTGTGAAATGGCTTAAATGGGGAATGGCTAATCACCAGTCTGTTTTGGCACCAAGTGGTGTATTCAAAGTGGGCAGCAAATTAAACTAATTTAACCGAATATTTGTCCTTAATTGACATCAGCTGTGCTAACTAATCATTTATACTGTGATTCTGATGACTTGTTTTTAAAGTTTTGATAAAGAGGTAGCCCGAAAGGATGAGCGTCTGGACCGTGCACAGGTTAATCAAAATTTACTTCTTGGGCCAATGACCCGGCTTATCAAGCACTGCAGCCCCGATATCCTGCTATCCTCACAGAACTAGCCCGGTTTCCTAACACATGAATCACCGAGAGGAAGACAGCAGGCTTCCTGAAGCCAAGCGGACACAGGTCTCGATCCCCGCCGTCAGATGAATGTCTGGATGGTTGAGACAGCATAAAAGCATAAAGCATGTCCCACTGCCAAGAGTGTCACTTAGAGGCTTCTGTCCTTGGGAATATCAAAGTTTCCATTCTTTTAAATGACATCCTCTGCATCGCACCATTATTCTGTGTGAAATTAAAAGCATCAACTGATGAATAATTGATCCAAACCCAACATTACAAGCCATGCATACTAGATGCTGTTGCAGTTCCTATAATTATCTTTAATCAATAGTAGTGAACTGGACCAGCTGGAAATAAATATGTGTATAATAGCCTTCATCAACTGACATTTGATTAAAATGCAAGCAAAAGAGACATTGATTGCTCAGCTCATGATGGGATGTACAGGCAAATGCTTTTTCTTTAGGTGTGTTTTTTATGCAAGGAAGGGAACCACACTGGTGCTAGATTCCCAGTTAAAGGGCATATTATTACCAACTCTGCATGCTGCATGGATATTTGTCCTCATTCCAAAAACCTGTTAAACATGAGGCACTCTCTTCACCCTAATGGGGTCCAATACCCCTTGGGCATCATCTACCATTCCAGTTTGGTTCCTCCACTTCCTGGAACCTGGGGGAACAGAAGAGAGGAAATCATCAGCAACAAAGCCCAAATAAAGGCAGCATTTAAAAAAATCAGTGGTCATTCAGGGGGCAGCGGAGAAACAGCAAAGGATGTCTTCCCTTCATTAGCATTACTCTCTCATTAAGAGGCATTAACCAGGCACAGTTCTATGGTGCATATTCCATAGTGCATTGCATTTCGATAAGATTAGATGCCTATAACTGATTGTATTAATCCAATATACACTCCTATGGTGAGGAGTATAGGGAAAGTCTTTTCATATGGTGGGCCACACACAGGCAAATAACGCAGTATAATAGTGGTGTGCAGAATGGCATTTTGGAATGTGCCAGTCCTTGCCACAGATGGGATATTGAAACGGATAACCACGCCTGGTTCCACTCCTAAAAACAAGAAGTGGCTCAAGTGGGCACGTGATCACCAATACTGGTCAACTGAGGAGTGAAAAAATGTCACCCGGTCTTACGAATCCCAGGTCCTGTTGGGTTATATCGATGGCAGAGTCAGGATTTGGTGTGAGAGTCCATGGACTTATTCTGCCTAGTGTCAGTGGCACAAGCTAGTGGCAGAGGTATAATGGTGTAGGAAATGTTTTATTTATATGCTCCCTTGAAATCAACTGAGGAATGTTTTAATGCCAGAGAGTATATGAACATTGATGCTGACCAGGAGCATCTTCCAGCAGGGTAATGTCACAAACAACGTATTGTCTTGGTTTCAGGAACTGGCCACTGAGTGTACCTTGGATATTTGTGAATTTATCTGCGAATGTATGTACTAAAATTGTACTACCTTTAAAGGCATACATGGTACATTGGACAAAAAAAATATTTCTATCTAAAAATGTAAATATTTTTTTTTTTTACACAAAAAAAAAAATTAAAAGGCAGATTTGAATAGTATCAATCATTTCACCAATCACTACGTATCCCACTGATCCAACTGTATCTGAACCACAGGCATTTTAAGTAAGTTAATTAATGATGATTGATGATTTTGAAACATCCTGAAAGAAAATTTAATTTTTACACATCCCCGTTTCTTGAAAACACTTCAGGAATCTCTACAGCCTCGTTGTATCGGTCCTCTACTGCTCATCTCAACCCTGAAAGGTCACATTAAATCAAGTGGCCACATTAAATTAACTTCAAAGTACATTAGCAAGAATGGACGTCAAAAGCATTTAGTTTAATAAACCAGTAGATTGAGTTACCACACAGTAGCTTATCTGGCCTGTCATGTTAATGCTTCTTTACAGAAACAAGTATATTGTATATGTTCCAGGCAATTAAACGCTCGTCACGCACACATCTTCACTGAGGCATAATTATGGAGGTATATTCAGGTAAGAAAACGTCACGGCGAAAATTAACACAAAAGACGTTAACAACCCAGATGCTATAGTATTGGGAAAGTGACACTCGGATCCTTCTTGTTCAGAATTCGGTCTGAACAAAACTTTAAAACTGACTTTAGTAAACGGTCGCCGTCTTCTGGGATGAAGCCGGGCTCCACTGGGCTCAAGTTTGATTTTCAGTGATTTCATTCCATATAGGATTGATATTAAATGTAAAGGAAGCAGTTACGTCCATGGGCCAGTCTCCTTTTGACAGTTTACTGATTAAATATTCAGGGGATAGGTTTGCCTGAGTGAAACTTCTTTTCTTGGGGACAAGGAAACATAAGAAATTCTCAGTGCAATAGTTTACATTTGAAAGACAAATATTATCCAGTATTTTCAATTAGTTTTTCTTTGAGAGAAAATTCCATGTTACATATTTGTTTTTCGTGGCCACACATAAAAGACAGAAGTAGCAATGAACCGCAATTTTCACTGTGATTAATTAAAAGTAGTATAATTAACACACGTTTTTTCAAAGTTGCGATAAAAGAACAGCACATCTTTCTTTCATTTTTGAGTAAAATTTGAGGAAAAGCGTATTGCGTAATATCGTAATTTCAACCTCAAAAAACGTGACGTGATTTTTCAATAATTTGTTGCAGTCCAATGACATGAAAGTTAGCTGATAGGAACTGAACATTTCAATATGCTTGTGTTATGTAAAGTAAATTGATTTGAACATTACTTATATATAAATAATGGAAAAAATTATATACTAAATAAATGATATACTGCTAATTTACACCTGCATCGTGTGAGCAACGTGAGGATTATCTCACTCTGAGGTTTGAATATTTGGGATGAAGAGGGGTAACAAGCAGACATCAGAGGTTACATCTGTTAATACTGAAGTATTAAAGCGTTAACTCAAAAAGGTTTTGTTATTTCCTCCTTAAACCGAACTTTAATTCATTAGGTCTTCATACAGTGAAGGAAAAAATCATTTTTTACGCAAGTCATTATACGCATTAACAATCAGATACTAGTTTTAATAACTTATCTTTTCACAGTATGTATAATTTACTCTAATTTAAAAGTAATATGAAAATATTGAAAATATTTCTGTGCACACTTCCTAAGATTTAAAATTTGTCGCCACATAAATATTTTCCGTTTCAAAAATCAACGTATCAACTTCCCTCCAATCCACCAAATAAACAGACATAGATCTAATTGAGTCTGTCACACTAAAATCTTGTCATATAGCTGCCTTGATGCCCAGGTTTAACTGCCTTGCAGTTTCTCTTATCTGCGAGGATTCAGACGTACCACTCAGATTTGCGTGTGTTTTTGTATCTCATTGCCCAATGTTGCACCAGCATAGTATGCCACTGAAGGTTTCACGGCAGGGTTGTCATGGTAAGGGAGGGTTGTCATGGTAAGGCCTTGCAATGCAGTTCAGATCTGGCTGAACAAGTGTCTTATGTTTTCAGTCCATTTTTATCCTTTAGCCAAAGCCTATATTTTTGTTTTGTGCCAGTCTTCATTTTGGTAGATATTTGAGATGCAAAATTTCTGAAAAAAGGGGGCTGTCATGGAATATTGATATTTATTCTCAACAAGCTTCGACTGGCTTGTTTCCAATGGTAGCTGTGTTTCCATCCTGACCTTTCCAGAGTCCTGCTGGGGTGCCCTAAAGCAAACATAAACAAACAAACGCAGTCTGTGTTTACCGGCACCAAACTGCATCAAGATCAGCTTTTGTTTTTACTGTGTACCAGCTAGCTTTGTGTCTGCAAGCGTTCTCAGCATTTCTGTTAGTATCTGAATATAGGACTTTCTCCGCACAACAGCCAAACGCATTGCCTTGACTTCTTATCACGACTGCCTTATTATCTAGTTAATTAGGACGGACCCGTATTTCTTAAATAACACACCATTGCCGAATGTAGTACCCGGTCTAGGTTTTTCCTATTTAGTTTTATTACCACCGTAGGAATTGAGAATACCCCCAAAAACCCAAAGTAGGAGAACTGTGCTTCATTGATTTCCTTTAAAATTATACAGCGTTTTGCTTTACCTAGATGAAGATATGTTTGTGGTGGATGCGGTTTCTGTTTTATTATACGGTCAGAATTTGTCGGTACAATAATTGGTAATTTTAACATTTAAGTGATTGGTTTTATTTGTTTTTTCTTTACTTTCAAGAGATCTGCCACATGAAATTTCATTATAATATGGATCAAAGTTCTGATTGAATCCAGACACTTAACACAACATAAGTGTTTAGCTTTGTTTTGTTTATTTTGCAGACTATATTGAATTAATTAAGCATTGCACAATACAATCAGCCTTGTTACTGACCAGCTGTCATAAATTAAAAGGATATGTATTCATTTAAATTCAAATAAGAAATTCTAATGAAAAAGTATAACTGTAACCTCACTTTAATTGTGTCAACAATAGCTCAAGTGATATATACACCAAAATTTGAAAAGCAAGATGTTGAAGGAAACGCGTGAAATTCGAAAAATAAAAGCTATAATAAAACCAAAAT
>JAOVYW010002773.1:0-14725 GCA_025775045.1 Hiodon tergisus
GGGGGGGTTAACGAGGAGGTGAATGAGCGTAAAACGCACAATGACAAAATGAGAGGAGGATACGGCAAACCTCTTAACCTCCTGGCCAGAGGAGAATTCAAATTTGTGTTCAGGCCCAAACACAAAAATTAGGGAAGGACCGCTGAATTCAGCATGCTGTGGAGAAAGAAGATATTTGCTGGCCGCTGGTTTATACTAACTTTTTAACTAAGCAGTGTCCATTCTTATTACTCCTTGAAGAAAGGAAAGTATTTTAAGCAAAGACACTAACACAACCGATGACAGCCAACAGCTGTGTTGATACTTCAAGAAATTCAAGGAACTCTGAACGTCTGAAATACTGAAGGGTCTCTTCAAAAGTCATCAAAGACCAGCATCTTCAACATCGCAACATCAAGTTTAAGATGTAGCCTACATCGCAACAGCAGATTTTTTGCTAAGGTGAAGCTTTGATTTAATTCTAAGCAGTGACACTGTATGAACTTCTGTGACTGTAACGTGAACACTTTTATGTGTGCCGGTATAAAATTTGTACTGTTAAAAATGTGCCCATGATGCTAATGCAATTTAAGGTTTTCAGTGGAACATTGAATGGACAGAATAAAATTAGGCTTTGCCTCTATTGCTTCAGACCGATATGCAATACATTCCAATGGGGTTTTTTGTCTTCATTTTGCACACCATTCTTTAAGCGTTACTTCACTTCCTGATCGTATTGTTATTAAAGGGTACGGAGGGTTAAAACAAAAAAAATTGGTTATTGAGATCACGCAGCGAATGTAATGTCAACTTGGATTTCTTTAAATCCAATTTAGAGAGTGATTTACAGCGGTCAAGAATCCCATAGTCCCATAATCCCATTGAAAGTAATCTCACTGTTCTCACTGGCAGTCAGTTAAGAGTAGAAAGAAACTGACAGGAATGTACAGATTCTATTTTTAAAGGACTGCAAAACAGTGCAAATGTATGTAGGCCTAACGCTAAAGGAACATGTTTGTGCTGTGAATGATCAATAATAATTTTTATAAGATATATTCTATTTAAATTATCTGTTGTTTTATACATTGCATGATCTAAATCTATTTCTCTTAAAACCGGGTTTGAAGGCAGAGTAACGTTTGAGCTTTCGATAGTAGGGCTCGGAAGAGTTCCCTGCCTTTTGCGAGTACGGGTAATGCTCCGGGTATCAAGAGAAACAAACCCAAAGGAACTCATTTACCCTAATGTACCCACATACAATGTCTTTCAAGGGTAATCCACCTGTCGCAATGCAACATGGCAGGTCTCAGAATCTCAATTTTTTCTTTTCTTTTCTTAAATGAACAGAACTCATAATATTAAAATAGGCCTTTGATAAAGCTTGTGCATACCACATATTTTTAAGAGTATATTTTGCTTTTAAATATCAATTCATTAAAATAAACTTTAAAAGGCAGTTTATTCACTTCATGGTTTGTCTTGGTTGCTTTTAAATTAATTGTTCTGCTGCTCGTTTTGTGAATTAGAGTAAGTTCTCCAATTTCAGGTGTACTCTAATACTTTCCATGTTTTTTTAAACAATGAGAAGGAATGGAACCCTTCTATGTATTTATATTTTAAAAATCCACATTGCTTATATTTTCAATTTTTTACATCAGTATTAAAATATGATTATCCTAAAAGCAGAATATGGCCTCTCATTATAAATATTTATGGTCAATTCAGTGCACATTTTCAGGGATGCATCCATATTTCATTTTGTAAGTGACTTTTTATCACTCAAAATGAGTGATAAAAAACCAATAACTATTAACAGTCAAGCCAATAGTTGCCGTTCATGAAAACCTTATCCGGTTTAATATAGTCATTACTCAAAAATCGAATCTGGTGTAATTATATTCACTATTAATTAAAGCAGCCCCTTTAAAATAATCTCCTTAATTATTTAATAAATCATTTCCGAACGTGAACTGGGGATAAAACTTTTTAACTGCGGGTCAGCTGAGACAGAACCCACCAATCAGGTTAGACTGAATACAAGTGAGACAGCTGAGGTGGTTGTCGCCTAATATTTCATTGCCAGTGAAGAGTACAGCCTGTAATATATCAGAGGAAGGCTTTGAAAAACGGCAGGTCTTTTTTCTACATGAGGGCTTTTCCTTCCCCACTGCGTCCCTTACTGCGTGTTTTATAAAATAATGTCCTCTGTACGCCCTCTGCATCTTCACCAACACTGTGTACAGGTTTATAATGCCCTCTGTACATCCTCTACATCTTCACCAACACCGTGTACAGGTTTATAATGCCCTCTGTACGCCCTCTACATCTTCACCAACACTGTGTACAGGTTTATAATGCCCTCTGTAAGTCCTCTACATCTTCACCAACACTGTGTACAGGTTTATAATGTCCTCTGTACGCCCTCTACATCTTCACCAACACTGTGAACAGGTTTATAATGTCCTCTGTACATCCTCTACATCTTCACCAACACTGTGTACAGGTTTATAATGTCCTCTGGTGGTTTCTACAAGGCTCTTTTTCTGATATGCAGACTCGTGCAGAACCATAGGAAATGGTTAAATTAGACTGTATAAACAAGAAGGAACTCAAGATGGAACTCACAATGGAACCGGTGACACTGTGTTGGGGTTGTCTCATGGAAATGTTCACGAGCAGAATTTCTCTAAGATTTGGTAGAAATATTTAGTGCAGGAAGGGTGGGGTCACTGCTCTGAACTTCTCGCTTGGCAGAAACTTCTTACGGTCTGTTCACAGGGTATGTTCTCAGGGTCTGTTCTCTCAGGGTCCTACAGGCTGGCAGAGTACACAGTGTAAAAGAGATGAGTAGCTTAGGGGAGTGTTTGATTAGATTAGAGGAAATGGTGCTTCTTGCGTGAAGAAGGATTCATCAGAACAAGCCGATCATAATCGCAGATTCCAAATTTGGGAGATAAGTAATGCGGAAATTAAAAAAGAAAATATATAAATTAATTTAATCAATTCCCATGTTACTCTGAGTGAGTTAGTTTACCCATTCAACTACAAATACTTAGGCACAATGCCCACAGCAAACGATCTGTAATGACTTATAGCTAGTAGTAATATTACAGACAATGTTTCTGACGAAGCTATAGTTTTATTGTTACTATTGTGTTTGTGTCGGCCTGCCCACCTATCGTCTGATATGTGATATAGCATTTACCGTTTATCTTTCACAATGCGTAGCATTCTTCACCCACAGTATTCCTATGGTCCGATATGCGATATAACATTTACCTTTTATCTTTCACAATGCGTAGCATTCTTCACCCACAGTATTTCTTTTGCAAGTTTTACGGATCTTAGCAGTACTCTATGAAACCTTGAAGCCCTCTTGAAGATGGCCAGATTAATTTGTTCAGATTTTTAAACACTTTTTAAAAAAAAGCTTTCTAGCATTAAATCCGCATGGGAGACATTTGTGGCGCGTGTTAGCGCGACACGCCTTCGACCTTGTATCCTTCGGCTGTCCAGATACAGGATATTTGCCACTGCAGCCTGTGAGATATCTGCTCCTGAAGTGAATTTAATGCTAATCAAGGCAGTTTAGTTCAGAAGTTGCTCTGTGGATAAACAGAGCCCCAGAGACCCAGAGGGGTAGGCCTGCCTTCCACTTCGAAACGTTTCATGTAGCTGTTATTTTGAATCTTCACTCCCCGTTAAAAAGGATGATGAGCCCGGCATAGATTAAGTACATTTAAGTACATTTCAAAGGCATTGTGTCGGTATGCAGTGAAATTAAGAAAGCAAAGCCACATTGAGTGAATTGCTTCACACAG
The DNA here is from genome assembly GCA_025775045.1 of Hiodon tergisus. Classification (NCBI taxonomy): domain Eukaryota; kingdom Metazoa; phylum Chordata; class Actinopteri; order Hiodontiformes; family Hiodontidae; genus Hiodon; species Hiodon tergisus. Next base: position 3,801 of record JAOVYW010002773.1, read on the forward strand.
TACATTTGAACAGGCCAAATTATGCGAACACATGTGTTCTATCTTGTACCATCAGTAATGTTAGAATAATATATGACACCTACAGATCCGTATCTTGTGTCAATTTTATTTAACATTTACGCAAACACATTTACTTCACACTATTCCTTGATTTGATTCCACTATCTACCCTTCTCATGTTTCCTTTAACAGTGGATGAATATTCATGTAAATGTTTTTATATATTCAGTATTCCAATCCAAATTTTTATGTCCAATCCAAAAAATTTAATATTTTTATTTATGAGTCAACCACAGCACTTAATTAAGCAGCCGTTTGTGTATTAAAGCATTTATTTGTTTTCTTTGTGATTTTAATAAGCTCCTTTGCAAGAAAATCTTGTGACTTTGTGACTCACCCGGATGTCTGTTATCAGGGCGATGGAAGAGCAGATTCTCGACTTTATCTCCTCTGTCAGATTTACTGGTTTAGTCTCGCCTGTAACACACAAGACAAAGGGCTACTGAGAAGGGTCGTGCAGTGTTTACCTGAAGGAGGAACAGGGGCTGTGCGTCAGGTGTACCGGTAGACATCTCCACACTGAATTACAGTCGAGGTTCAGAGGGAAACCACTGATTAATCAAACTGGAAAGCAGGTTCATTAGAATCATAATCAGCCGAACCCAGCATGGACTAGAATCAGTGAACGCAATGAATAAAGATCAAATCTTTTAGTAGCATTCGTTCACATTTGTTCACATTCGTTCACATTGCACCTAGATTGATACAAAGTCAGTGCCAACAGTAATTTATAATAGTTAAAACCACACTCACTTTTCAGATTGTAAATCCATCATAGTTTTTTGATTAGCTAGATAGTTAACATATGTATAAAATGTATGTTTTGATCCACCTTAGTTCAGCTTCAGGCTATTTCAGCAGTGCTGGGTTATACTTTAGATTCAAATGAAACGTGGTTTTTGTAGTGGTTCACGCGTAACAAACAAAGCAGCTCTTTGCCTGTGTATTCAGCTGGAACATTCCCATGAAGGGGAACTGGAGGCGACGCGGAACAACGGAACCTGGTGTATGAATGAAACATCAGTGTGGTGAGCTGTTAGCACAGTAATGAATTGGCAGGAAAAGATGGAAGCTAATTTAACCCTGAGCTGTAAGGGAAACGGCGGACGGAATACGTGGCGATTGGGACTGCTGACACCTCAGCGTGTATCCACATCTTTAATTTTCCCTTTCTGTGAAGTGACTGTCCACGGTTTCGGGTTTACCCTCCCGGGGGGGTTTGAGGGGGGGGTTAACTCCCTGTTAGAGTTTAGCCTCGGGCCAAAGCTTGTTGGAGGAGAGTGTCATTTTCAGAGTGCATTTTTTCTACTAAGCTGGCTGTGTGCAATAATTAACAGACCCAGGCTGGGATCACATCAAAACTTTGACAACCCGCTTATCACATTTAACGATATTGCATTTATGTTTTGTTGTCGTAAGGACCTTATTTCTTCTATTCCACTTCCTCTGCCGTCTACAAGCGGAAGCTATGACAGGGGTGATGAGTACGAGATCGGTGGTATTGTTAGCTCATTAGCGGATTCCTCCGGTTCACCCATCGGTCTGAGAATGCGAGAGGAGAAAAGAATTGGTATCTTGCGTTACGATTTCAAATTCATTCGATTAAGTTATTCCGTTAGCATTTGCAGACAGCCATTTGACCCATGCAGGCGTGACAGAAACCCAGCAATTGACAGTAATGGACACAGTGAATGTAACATCTGAAAACCTGGCAAAAAAGACTGATCCACGTGATATTATCATGTCCATTCCTTTCCTTTTCAGTGCAATTGAGTTGCTTCTCTGCGTTAGGTGGGCTAAGATGCCGCACGAAAATCGTATTTTCACAGTGAAGCAAATAATGATTAACAGTCTTGTCCCTGAAAAAGAAAAACTGTGAAGATACAGGGTTATAGGTTGAGATAACAAATTGAAGAGATACAGTGTTCATAGTGATGATGTGTTGCAATTTGACAGAGCTAAAATAGAATTTTAGACTGTAAGACCAGGCAGACCCCTTGTCAGTGGTTATTTGCGCAATTTAATAACTCTGGTTACGACCCGGGCCACAGCCACAGCAAAATACTGCATATTTTCTTTTTGCGAAATAAAAACGTACAATATTTCTCACCCTGACATTGCAGTGGCGAGAATCAGATTTGGTAAAATATTTTAGTAGAAGTAAACGGAAATGGCCCTGATTAACCTTTTGTTTTTATTTTGGTGGTTGACGAAAGTCATTAGCAGTCAGTTAACATAACCGTTTTCATTAGCATTAAGATGTTACAAGGCCGAGGATCGACTCAATCCTGGAAAACTGCAATTGAGTTTGATCATGCGTGTAATTTAGCCTGCTAATAGCCTGTTTTTCCTACCCTAAGTGCACGTGCACCTCACTGCTTCTGGGTAGACACGCTCATTATAGGCTCTTGTTTATGCAGAGCGCAGGGTCAGTGTCGGGGGCGATGGGTGACGCGGCACAATCCCAAAAATACCTGTGGTTCGGTCCGTAACAGCAGTCCCGATTGTGACATGTGTCAATTTCATCCACAACACACCAGGAACGGTTGTGCCATATTAGCCCGGTTTTGTGTATGGTAAAAGTGCCAACGGTATCCGCGTAGTATCCAATCAAATGGTGTAATAGCCTCCTATATGACATGTTTTTAGGCCTACCCCACCGGTTAGTTTATTCCAGGGTAAAAATGCCACAAAGGAATAACAAAGGAAAAATAATCAGAGTCCATTATGTTCCATCAACCTTGATTTAAATTTCCGGAGAGTCTAATTGTTAGACTTTTCATTACATTTCTGATTGTATACAGGTTTATACAGAGGACGTGGAGATTCGTTCATATGTTGACTCAAAGAATTGCTTGAGAAACGTACAACGAGAAGTCTGTAACACGTGCTTCATTTTCCCAACATAACTAGGCCATATTCTGTTGTTGACAGGAAAGCTACGTTGCTTTTGAGGTCACAGGCCGCCTTTAATGGAAGGATAGGTAGAACATTGAACGAGCTGAGATATGACTCCTCTGAATTGATCTGCCTCCAGCTACCTGCGGTTTGAAGCACAGGAATAAATCTGGCTGGGGAACTTGAGAGATAACTCTCTCACCAGTTCTCTGGGTAATGGCTAAAAACCTGAACGGGCAATGGAGTGAACTGTCATTGGCCGATCTCTTTGGATCTGGGCTGCGGAAAATCCAGTCTGACCCAGAGAAAATCAAGAGGTCCTGTTTTATAATACCTACCGGCAGTCTGGGCTGTTTCCAGGCACTCTGTTTGTGGGCTAGACGGCTCAGCTTCCACAGGAAGACACTCATTGTCATTCATCAGGGGCTTGCAGCGGTGTTACTCATAGACATAAAGCAGGAAGTGAATTATCTTATCATAAACCCGCTACCTGCCTCAGTGCTCTGGAAAACGCAGGAACAGCAGACTCAATATTTACCTCAGACATATTTTGCATTTACTGAATTAAAGGATGCCCCGATCAAAAAAATAACTGTCCTTCGACATACGGCGCTGCCAATATATATGGAAATTGTTGGATATATTTTGCAATTACAAAAAAAGAGGAGAAAAATTCAGCAAAATTAGAAATATAGAAAAATAAAACTAAAGATAATATGCAGTGCAATTAGGATGTTGGACAGAAAGTAACATTAGACACTTTATTCAAAATTGCTTTATGGAATGATTTGGTGCCCTTTTCGTTTATTGAGTACACCTCCCTGTTCACAAAAACGGATTGCTCCTACAGACCGTGAATCACGTGACCGTGCCTTGCTATATAAAGCAGGCAGACAGGCATCGAGGCATTCAGTTGCTGTTTGATTGATTGACGTTAATAACAGGCAAAAAACGGGTGACCTGATCACAAACAGGCACATAACGTCGCAGTGCAACTGTGGTGTGCAGAACAGCATCTCGGAGCGCACAACCCTTAGGCCCTTGTCGCGGCTGGGCAATGCAGCAGGCGACCGCTCCGATTCTGCTCCCAACGGCTAAAAACAAGAAGAAGCAGCTCTAGAGGACACCGAGCGAGATCCTCTTTGGAAGGAGAACGTGTGAGCGAGGAGCTCCTACCTGCCTCGAACACGTGGCAGACTTCCGGACGGAAGAGAAGTCCACACGCTGTGTCTGAACTTAAACTAAGCCAGGGCAGAATTATGTTTCGGTCACAGAGAGCACAACATTCTGATTAATAGGTCATAAACCACAGACATACAGCTTGCTCCCCCTCCCCTCCCCTTTTATTTCACAGGGCATTGATTTGTATTCAGGCCTAGACTGATGAAGTTAGTCAGCGACCGGGGAATGTCTTTGGCCCTGATATTTAACCTGAAGCACTCCAGTTAAAAGGCATCTGTGAAAGCCGAAGTCCTTTTTGGATCTCTGGAACAAATAAGCAATGAGGCTGTTGAGAAAGAAATACAATTTTTGGTACTTCTCCTTTGGGAATATCGCCACAGCATTAATATCAAAACATGACAACTGAAATGGTACAGAAGCCAGAAGAACTCGATACTGTCAATCATGTTTTTAAGACTAACAAAAGCAATTAGCTGTTGAAAAGAAAGGGATGGAAACCTGGAAAATATGTTTAAAAAAAATGACAAAACCTAATGAATCCCTGGTACATAAAATGGTCCTTAAATGAGGACATATCACGTAGTCTGTAAAAAAAGTTGTCGGTCATCAAGGTGGACCTATCACACGTTGATTTTTTCCAGTCAAAAATCTGAATATCATAAACAATAAATAACATTGCCTATTTCCTAACCATATTATCAATTAAGAAGCAAAGGCAAGATTATATTATCACACATGTTACTCTTCTTTATCAGGAGCATGCAGAAGTTCAGAAGGATTGCACAATTACTGGCTTAAATTTTGGGGTGGCATCACCCCAATAATCTAATGCATGATTATAACACCGAGAATTATTTCAGTCAAGGCTGCACCGAACTTTAAGATTTAAATAAAAGAACAATTCCACATACTGACTCCTTTCACCACACTTGATTCCATGAAACTTCCTAGATGGCAATGTGAACGTCTACCTGTGTGTGTGTTTACCTCTAATGCCCTAATCAGCCAATTCATTAGCATTCAAGTCGCTTGTGTGCATAGGTGACCTAAATGTATGTGTTTGTCTAATCCGCTTAAGGATGTTTTGTCCGTTGATTAGCTTTTGTGCACAGCGTCGCTCGAAGCGCTCTGAACAACTCTTTCTTTTCTATCTGTATTCTTCTATTGGTAGGAAAGGTAAAATGAGCCTCAGAAAAAGATTATATCTTTGCATATATCTGCACAAATACAAGTGCATGAGGAATGGCTCTATAGAACCATGTTTGATACGAAGTCTCAGCCGTCGAGTTGAGCTGTAAGTGTTTAAAAGAAACTGGGTCACAGTGCCTGGCTTCCTATACCGGATGTCAAAGAGGAGAACAGAATAAGAGTACAATTACACTGAATTTCTATTTTCATCTCAAGTACCTGATTATGTATATGTACTTACAGTTCAGTTCAGATAGATTTTTTCACTGAATTCTATGGGAAATAAACAATGTATTTTTCAGATATAAATAAGAATAAACCTTGAAAATGATTTTAGCATAAAACTCCAATTTAACCTCTGCGTTAACTTTTAAAAATGTAATGAATGATATAATTAAAAAAATATTTTTTTCCCATTTGATCTGATGCTCGACACTGACACCTATTCCGGGTTCTCCGCTAAATTGGCCGCACATCCAAGCGCAGTCCAGATCCTGGTACCGGCCGGGCTAAATGAAGTTGTAAATGAAGTGTGAGCACACCTGACAGGGCGTAACTCAGCGGACTGCGTGATCAATCTCGGAGGAAGCTTTGCCAGCTCGCTCTCCACCCCCTCCATAAACTGCACCCACTCCTGGAGAATCCCGCTGTGTCAAAGTCGTCAGGGTGCACATGACAACATCAGAATCTGCGCTCTAACATCAAAAACGCACACGGGGAGTGACAGACATCCATCTGTGCACTCATGATCCCGTTTGGAATATTTAAATATCCCCATCGGCTTATTATAAGGGAGTCTTTCTACCGCATGCCTCTCAGTTCATTTTAACCTTCACATCACAAAGTGAACTGACATCATCGCTTCCAGTGATCCAGTCCGCTGCCTTTATTCCAAAGGCTCTTGGTGGGGGAGAGGCCTGATGCAGGACTGTGAAATATCATTCATTATGACTCATTTGTTTTTTTAAAGCAAATACCACTAAGACTATTATGATGTCTAATAACTATTACATATGTGCGTATTACATTCCCCTCTCCTTATGTTTGGTCAGTATATTCTCATTTTAATTTCGGTCTTTTCCCCAATGATACCGGCGCAGCAGTCAGGCAGTAGATTACAGAATTTCTGCATTCATTTGTTTTCATTCGTTTCGTTTTTCTTCTACAGATATTGAAATAACGTCAGATTCTGTTCACCCCATGTGGAGTCCAGGCTTCGGCTGAGAGGGTAGTGCAGCAGAACGAAAACCAGAGAGCCGTTAACGTGCGTCAGAAAGCACAGCTCACCATCCGTCCGTTTCATTAATCGCTAGTCCTGGTGAGAGCCGCTGTCAAATGTTAGCTAGATAGCCAAACCAAGCGCTGCTATGACTCTGAGCGCGTTGCATTATCCAGTTCCGGGAATATTTATAAATGCACAAATATCAGCAATTGGAGCATTGTGATATGATGTGATCGTTGAGTTGGGAACAGCACGTTGTAATCTGTGCTCAGATTAAACCTAGGCACGTGTGTGTGTGCGAGGTACTAAATCAGCCTCCTCGTGCTGCAGCATGTAACATGCTAGTGAAAACCAGCACATCAGGGGCTTGAAGTCATTGCCGTTGCTAGGGCCGCGTTCACGATGCCGATGTCACTTCCTGCCGCTCATCTCCCCTCCTGCCATGGCCGATTGTATTCGCTCTCAGGTGATACAATCTCTCCCAGGGAAAACCCGGTTCTTCCCTTCCCCCAGCCTGAACTGAACGGGGGGCTGTCACGCAATCTGGCCGGCTAGCAGTCTCTCCCAGCCGGGATGTGTCAAGACACCCACACCCACACCCAACCCCCCAAGCGACCAAAGGTTTATGGGGCCGAATCCATCACGTTTCCAACGCAGAACGGAGCAGCAGCAGAGGTCAAGGGAGCCGAGATCGTGGCATTTAATCACATGCCTTTTCTCCACCCTTTTTATGTGGATCAACAACAGGCTGGGTGGGAGGGGGGGGGGTGTTGCCTCAGTAACAAAGGCCAAGGTGGAATATCCTTTACTGTTGTGTGTGTGTGTGTGTGTGTTCAGTTCACAACCAGAAACGCGGCGTTCCTTGGAGTGTGACCGTGGAGTTGTCATAGAGACGGTGAGAGGATAGACGCCCGGGCAGGCAAGAGTCTGCGCTCTATACCTTTTGTCTCTTTGTAATGGGGTCAGTGATTCTCCTACATCCACTGCAGTAAGAGACACAAGACAAACCCTCACGAAACCTTTTGTCTCTTTGTAATGGGGTCAGTGATTCTCCTACATCCACTGCAGTAAGAGACACAAGACAAACCCTCACGAAACCTTTTGTCTCTTTGTAATGGGGTCAGTGATTCTCCTACATCCACTGCAGTAAGAGACACAAGACAAACCCTCACGAAACCTTTTGTCTCTTTGTAATGGGGTCAGTGGTTCTCCTACATCCACTGCAGTAAGAGACACAAGACAAACCCTCACAAAAACTTTTTTATCTCTTCTGCCTATTTCAGTGGCCATCAGCAATAATCCCACGGCCATTTTTGTTTCTCAAAAAACCTGCACATTATGTAGTTGCTAGGAAAGGACTATGTGATTGATTTGCAATTATTTGCAGCAATCTATAGGAAATAAACAATGTATTTTTCGGTATTAAATTTTATTATTCTCTACCACAAAATTACAAAGTTGGCTCTCCTTTGGCTACCTGCCTTTACTGGGCGGCTCTGTTTTCCAGGAAGGAATCAGAATACATTCAGATGCAGTGTTTTGCTGGGAGAGTAAATCTGGAAAATTATGCAGCAGGAAAGATCAGATTTTCCATTCAATCCAATTCTGGCATTGATGTAGATATAACGAGACTCTTAAATGTCAATTGATTACATGCAATGGAATCTTTTGCTGACATACACCAATCTGAATTGTCTCCATACATTTAATAAGCCATGATGTTCAAATAGATCGCTGTGATAGGTAAGAATCATAATTAATAAGCTGAAAATTGTGGGCACGCACCAAAATAAAAATGAGTAGAGGACTGATGTTTATTCATTTTAAAGAGGCCAATTACAAAAATGGGAAGAACGTTTTTAAACAGCTAAATGTTTTCTCTTCATTAACATTGAATTTTCCTCAGTTATAGAAGCGGATAAATACAATTTTGAAGGTCTCCCGGCATTAACATTTGGAAGAGTTTCAATGAACAAAATGGCTGTGGTTCTACCTGGGAGATCCTGGGAGACAAGCTTTCATTAAGAGGTCTGCTTTGAAGTGAACTGACTCCGCGATAGCTTGCTAAAGGCTAGCATGGGAGATTCTTCTGAAATGATGGCACTGAACTCATGCCCCGAGCCATACCTTCAGCAATGAAGTGCGTCTGAGGGATGTATCTTAACGTCCACCGTTTTCCATGAACTGAAAATATCAGCAAGGTGAGCTGATACGGTACCGTGGTGTGGATTCTGTTCCCATTTTTACTTCTCCCCATCTCCATCTCCATCTCCATCTTACAGAAGCACCCTGTAGCACCCTGTAACTCTTGCACACGCCCGGTTACCTGTTGGAAAAACACCTGGGCTGTAATGCGCGACGTGCTGCCCGTGCCCAGTAAAAGTTTGCTCAATGCATTTGGGACCGTGTGAAGCTTGACTTTGCCCGCCAAAGGCACGCGTTATCATTCACGCCCCTTATAAAATGATACGTCTGTGTCCTTCAGGGAACGCTATCGGAATAGACAAGGACGTTTCTGGGCCAATAAAGGCATTATTATTTTATGTGGAGACCAGCATATTGAAATATATGTTAAGGCACACGATTCGAACTTTGGATAGACGATGGTTTGTTTATGTATTCCTTGCTCCAGTGGTCCTGGGTTGCAACATTGCCGGAACAATAATTGTGAAATTATAATAAAAAAGGTCCCAGAATGGATTTAATAGACTCCATGTGTCTGTAGTATCCACAGTTAGACACACACCTGAAACACTTGCAGTGAAGCCTGGTCCTGGATTAGATGAAAAGGGCTTAATATGCGACAGAAATGGGTTGTGATATTTGCCAACAAACGAAAACCATCGCGGTAAACAGCTGACAGCTCTGATATGTTAATTAGTGTGTCTCCATCTTGAGCAGGGTAAGCTAGGAGCGCCGTTGCAAAGGCCAGTCGCTGCAGTAACTAATTACAATAGGCAGCTGAATACATTTAAGGTTAACCTTTAATCAGATAAAGACACTGTTCAGCCTGATAAGCTCTTCTTTTGAGCATGGAGGACGACATTTGTTCATTTGTACTGTCATGGAATCAGAACAACGGGGGAGCAGGGTTTTTGATTTTGCTTTTTTTGGGGATGGCGCTTAGGCATTTCTGTCCCTCACAGGCTTCCATAGTTTAGAATCCGGGCACGTGCTTTCGTTTAGATCGGGGATTCAGCCCTCCCGTTTGTGATGTGGCGCTTCCTACGTTGTTTCCCGTTTTTACTCCTGTGTCCTCGGCTGGCTGGGAGACGCTGGTAACCAAGTCTTTTTTTCTGTATTCCTTGCATATAATCCCGCATTAACTTTATTTATTTTGTTCAGTGCCTCGTTCCCCTTTCCCTCGGGATGTCCTGTGTGGGTCCACCAGACGGGGCGGACCTGGTGGGAGGGCCCAGGAATCACGCATGTGTGCAGTGTGCTGTTGTTAAACTCATTATTTTTTGACAGTTTATTCACGAGAGCAATGATGGTGAGCTTCTCACAGTGTGAACACAACATACCTTGTTGGTCTCCTCCTCTGGGCCAGGGAGTGGGCGGGTATAGGCAGTAGGCGGGTACAGGCAGTGGGCGGGTACAGGGAATGGGCGGGTACAGGGAGTGGGCAGGTATTCTACTTCTATTCGCGTTCATAGTTTAATATGTTGTAATTGGGAAAATTAGTGTGGATTTGAGTAATATTTAAAAATAATGAAGCTTTATATTTTTTCCTGAGAGAATGGGTCCTGTCCTTCTCTCTTGGGTACTGTGTTTGACATTGAGAGGAACATTACATAAACTTCCCAGCCAGCTCTTCTTGTTTTGGGCACTGAAATGAATGCTACACTGGAACTGACACTTTGTATAGGTAAATAAACCAGCATATGGGATTACACTTGGAGCACTGGGTACATTGAGAACAGATGTTCTGCATGCCTGTTACAACACTGTGCTTCTGTGCCGTAAATGAAGAACGCCGTTCTTTTGTCTGTGAGTGTCGAAGTGGGGAGATTTGGGTTTTCTGGCACCGTGACGGGGCAATTAGACGCGCGTTTAAACACATGGGGCAGTATCTCAGGAAACCAGGTACCAGAGTAAGCAGTCACATGATCGTGGCTCACAGACTGCCCTCAGCTGTTCCACGCTCAGAAGCATCCCTGAACACTTTAGAGGAAGCATGACATCATATTATTCCAGATGTCAATCAAAGCGAGGAGCCACATGTCACTTTACTTTACAACCCCACTACAATGTTTTAATTTAACGTGTTTTTGGGGGGTGAAGGACGTTGACGGTGCTGTGGCTCGGCGAGGAGAGGAGAGGAGGGGAGGGAAGGGGAGAGGAGAGGAGGTGTGAGGAGAGGAGGGGAGGTGTG
>JAOVYW010002774.1:0-14725 GCA_025775045.1 Hiodon tergisus
GATCCTCTGAAAGCTCTTTTTGGCGAGGCATGGCTCACATAAGCGTGTGCTTCTTGTGCAGAGCAAACTCCAAAAGTCTGAGGGGTTTTTATCAGTCAAAGTAGCTGTAGTCCACACCTCCAAACCCATTTTCTTAACGTGACTCCAGGTATGCTAAAACCTGACTCCAATTAGCTTTTTTGAGGTCATTAACTCAAGGGTTCACTTATTTTTTCCACTGCCATTTTGAATGTTGAATGAGTGTGTTCAATAAAGACACGAGGGATCCTGTGTGTACATGGTGTAATATACTATGTTGTGTTTATACTTCCGGCCCTTTGTCTATGGCCTGATCACCTGATCTGGCCCTCAAGGCAAAAAGTTTGGACACCTCTGCCTTAGATGAACTGTACACAGACCTGAATGATATCAAGTTCTTCACTGAAACAAAGGTGGTACTTAGCTACATATTCTATTAATCAAGAGGATTCTATGTCTCATCAGAGTACGTTCACAACAGAGTACAACGTATTAGAAATACTCCACACAATTTAACCAATGGAACTATGATCCCCACTGACTTGAACCCAGCAGATCAAGTAACAAGACTAATTCCAGCACCTATCTTCCTCACTGATAAAATGCAGTCCAATGAAGAATCTTTTGACCATGTCTCACTTCATACTTGTTCCCAGCAAACACCATGTCACCCTGTTGCTGATTAGACACATCCATGAGGAAATTCAACATTAAGGCCACCACTTTCACCAAAGAAGCTGTTAGGGCAGCTGGTTATTAAGTTGTTGGAGGAAAGCCATTCATCAGCATAATCTACCATTGCATAATCTAGATTTCCTCGGGTGTAAATGGAGACACGTCCAGAGTCTTGCTAACACATCCTGGGACCGCTAAAATACCATATGAGAAATGAGTCCTAATATGCAAAAAGGGATGTTGTCTTACTGAAAGACACCCAGCTAAGAATTACAATTAGCCTCTTGGTTTGTTTACCATAAATCTGAGTAAGTCAATAGTTATTGTTTTTTCAGTCTCAACATCTTGTGAATTCAAATTACATTATTAATATGATCGGAAAAAAAATACCAAAAATTTGATGCAATTTAAATTTTAATGTGATAACAGTAACTTGAACTTTAATTTACATTTACTTTCAAATATTTATAGGTATATATTTATATTGCGATCTTACTGAAATCAAAATTAATTTGACTGGTTGCTATAGTTGTACTTGGATTACATTATATTTCCATTTGATTTACGTCTCTTTAAAGTGAGACAATAATGTTTGCAACTAAAATATGTAAATATATTTCAGGATGTGTTGCATCCCTGGGAATAATCACTTTGGATCCGCAATAAGGGGTAAGTTGAGTCTAGGGAGAGGATAAGTTGAGCCCCATGGGGGAAAATTGTGCCATTGATTATGTTGAAGTAAAACTCTTAAAGGTTTTATTTTAAGATAAAGTTTAAAACTTTTGGACAACTTTTTTTTTCCAACAAGGCCTATTTAAAATTTTCAGAACAAAATAAAGTTCAAATTGAAGAACAAAATTGACTGTAATTCTCCTCACAGAACCGGGCTACTACTCAACATCCCATTTGTTAATGCTGCAGGGGAATATGAGCTTCTGCTCCCTTCTGGCTGTTCAACAAGTTTTTGCGGTTTGGGTAGTTCCTTGAGCACATCACCACTAGGGTGATTCTCTTTGAATGTGAAGGTGGGCTTTCCATCCAAAGGACTCACAATGATGAAGTAACCAGCAGACAAATTATTGTCACCATCATCATCACTCAGCATATTAAATAATTCCCCCACATTGTTCCTATTAAAGGCAGTGTCTCTTTTGAGAGAGGTTGGTTCAGGAGTGCGGCATGACAGATGGTGGTACAGCCTAAAAATCATGAACCAATCACGTCCTAAAAAAGGTTAAAAGTTGATTAGCCTATATGATCAACTTTTAATTTATCATTTATTGAACCATTGTAGTTTACATTGAGACTGATATAAATTAAAATTATATTCTCTAAATAAATGTTTTAATTTTTATTATCTTTTTACTGGCGTAGCTATTTTTAACAATGGTCATTAAACATAGTCATTTTGTAGGTGAATAACTATTAATATTTTTATAAATGCAGACTTGGACTAACCTACTTTTTCCTCTCTGATCCAGCTTGCAGGGACATCAATGTCATTTCATTGTGCCAACTCAAATGCCAGTTTACGACATTTCATGGTACTTAGACCTTTAAGCATTGGAGCTAGATTTTTTATATGATCTGCAAGCTCTGTCTCAGTTTCTTCATCAAAGATGAAGGCATGTCCTCTTATCTTATACCCTGTTCTTTTTACTTCTCCTAGTGGTTTTAAATCCATGTATCACCTGATGTATGGACCTCCCATTCTGTACCTCTCCCACTTCTCTGTCCAAATCCAAAAGAGGAGTTGAAGCCCTGTCTGTCTTATGTTTATAGAAGTCTGGCATGGTGGTTTTTGGTCTAAAATTCTAAATGTCAGTTTGGTGATAAAATATGAAAAGGCAATGTAGAATTACAGTAATACTTTAATAATAGTCATACAAAAGGGCGAGTTGAACCACTGGCTGAAATTAACCCAGGGCTTTTGGCTCAAATTACCCCACTCCTGCCATTTTAACAAACTTGTATCATCCACCAGTTTCGAGCTAATGTCATGCTAACAGAATGGACTCATTTTTTAACTTCCTAAAGCACTAACATGTGTGAGATTTTTTCCAAACTTCTCTATAATTGTTCAGACACAAGAATCATGAAGAAAATAGCTTTGAACAGCAAAAAACTAAAAGTGCTAACCACTTATTCCATGAACCTTTCTCCATCACAGAGTGAGTAAAATGAATGACTTCAAAACTGTGTGGTCACATGACCAATTTTTTCTATGGTTACCTAGAAACAGGAAGTGGCTCAACTTCCCCACAGGCTTAAATCACCCCGCTCTCCCCTACATTATAATACAATCATAATGTAGGTTATGCTTGTTTGTCTAGCTTGTTTGTCTAGGTGATGTCCTAGAAGACATTGAAGGTGAAGGTGCATGTAATGCTGTTTTAAATATTGATGTTGCAGATTGCCTGGTAAATGGTTCATTTGTTATAGTTTATCAAATGACTCTTTTCTATTCGTCATACATGTTTAGTTGAAAAAATGTGCAAAAACAGCTAATTCAACAGCAATTAAAGCAGATGAAGATATAGTAACAAACAGTGGCAGCATATGGCGGCAGTTTCCTGTATAATAGCTTGGGCTAGCACTGTCCATAAAGTACAAGGCTTATCTGTGGAAAAAGCTATCTTGCTATGTCTTGCTGTATTATATAGACCATCATCTTACATCTTACGAGTACATTTTGGGGAAGGTGTAAGCTAATTGAATAGCAGTGATTCTCGACAGTGTTTCAAGTGTGTCAGGGTTGCAAGCAACTTCATCTGCGCTATGTCGAATTGTCAAATACTATTGTAGGTGCTGGGGGTTCATAAACAAGAGGAATAGTACCCCTTTTAACAAATTGCCATTATAAAGCAGATAGTAGGGAATTTTTGCCCAAAATTATTAGGGAGGTAGCACTCTCTTTGTATGGTAAAAAGTTGAGTGACCAAAAGCCAAATGGTTTGCTGAAAAGGTTAAAGAAAAGAAAAGAAAATGCTAGAACAGAATGATGGTTTAATGTTGTAATGTAGATGACAGAAAGCAGAGATAGATCATTTGAAAAAAAAGTTATGAGTTTGGAGAAACAGCAACAAGGTAAAGAGGTTTCAAATCCTCCTCCAAGGGTGTATCCGGAATTGACATATACAACTGAGCTGATGGCTTCTATTCAAATCCTAGAGGCCATGGGACCACGGGCAGTTGTGCTGGTAGAAAATCAGGTCAGGGCCACCTGTCGTAGTGGCTCCCCAGTAGCAGTATCTTTTATGTTAAAGTGTGTTTCACCAAACGCTTCAAATGACAAAAACATATTGAATGGGAATTAATGTCCCAATTGCACGCATATGACATTTGTGGAAAGCAAAGTGTCTTCAGATTATATGGGTAAGTCTGCTAGATGAATGGAAAAACAATGTGTGGGCAGTAGGGCCTTTCAAAACAGTAGCAATGAAAACAGCTTGATAGGTTAAAAGTGGTTTTAAAAGAAGCTCTTGTTGCTGGTTACAATTTGTGTGGTCTGTACGTGGACAAACATCAGAAGCAAATAAAACGCTAATAATATCGAACAGGACTGTAGTAGTGCAGGGGGTTCCCTTAGACAGGAAACACCTACAGTAACTGTATGAAACTGAAAGTGAAAAATAATCTCTATGTTCTTCTCCACTTCTAAGTCTCCTTGGGACCATGGATTTAACAATCCATGTGCCTCATGATGTCCGGATGATTCTCTCAGGACCCAAGGCTTCTGCAGTTCATATTTCATGATGGAAATGAGAAATACACCTCACTCTCCCACTCAGTAATGCTGACATGGGTGTCAGCTTTAAACCCAGCATCTTTATGGGTTAAAATAATTTTTTAAATAATAACCAATCCAGGGTTAAAATAATTTTTCCCAACAATGCTACGTGGAAGGCAGACACCGTAACTTCAGAGGGGTGTTTGTTTTGTGGTGATATAAATACAATTCTTATTGATCGTTCCAGGTGGGAAATCCTGAATGGGAAAATATATTATTTTATGCTTATTATGGTAAATCACCAATAAAATATCATCACCTGGGACCCCCTGGGGTAACACCTATACAATTTAGGGGCAACCACAATGTCACTAAAGATTGGCTTGAACACCGAGGCCCCAGGGCTAGTTAAACACTCCACCTAGTATAGAATATACCAACCTAGTATTTTACATGTTTATATACATTTAGATATAGATCTTGCACCTTGGATGAATACGTGTCAGGACTTCTTACCGCTAATAAAGGAAGTTCACAATATGAACATATGCTCTCACTTGGCTCTGTTGGCGGATGGGTGGGTAGGACTGGGAAGGGGATCTTATAGTACATTTTCACAAACAATATCCAACTATAATCACTATAATTGGTGGAGAATGAACTGTTAAAAGCTGGAAAATGGACAAGTAATACTACATAAATGCTAATAAAGTACAATACTAATGGATTGACCAGCTTAGTCAATGCAGCACAATTCAATTTGGGCTTTCTTGGTGACAATGTTAAGGTCCTTGTAGCACGCAAGGTCGTGCTCGCCCCCAAAAAATGGCCGGAGAACGAGGCATTGGGGGAGGGTTCAAGTCTTTACATTTGCCCTTTTTTCTGGAGCGCCAAATAACTGCTTTTCCATTCCCCTGAGGAGATCAGTATAAACACTGGTGAAAATTGTTAATGCAAGCATTTACGGGTGACCATGATTATTTGTATGATCAGAAACTTTGTCAACAAGTAGGTCTGAATGTGTTTTGTAGTGGTGCGCATGTGGCAAAAATGTTTATTTTAAATTTGACCACTGATTTTCAGGTTTCACCAAAATTACCATTCTGTTCAGATCTCTCATACCCAGTGGTGTTATTAATAATTACCATTGTTCAAGTGGACCAGTTTTTGTTTCAACAAATCCTTGTTTTTTTAAATATTTTGCAGACACTGCTCATTCCTAATATTTCTCAGAGCCTCATAACTGGACAGTGAATCAACAGCATGAATGACGAACTTGCTGTCCTGAATGAGACCATGTCAACCATGTTCAGAAGATTGATCAACATTGCTAAATCTCAGGTTGAAGTTTTTATGGCTGAGCAACAAGGGCATATAATAGGTCATAATGTGTGAAATAAGTTACTATAAACTAATATTAAAATAGCTTTCTTTAATAAACACTCATTATGTATTCAATTAAAATATATTTGCCTGCTATTTATCATTTTCATATTTACAAGTCAATGATGGACACAAAATCTGATAGAAAAACATTTACCTTTATTTGAATCATGTTTTAAGATTACTTTCATCCAACCGGTTACAACTGGCGATTTTCAGTCCAGGTCTTCGTTAGTGGCGGGGATTGTGCCACACTCCAAAACATTCTATATGTACACTTTCACCATATAATGCTATTTGTTAGTGTTTGATGTCATTGATGTATCAATGAAACAACAAAATTCAAACTGCTGGATCTCCAGCTCATTAAATCCAAACGGTTCCGCATTTGTGTGCGGTGTTACCGCCAAAGCTAATCATCCTTTCAGTGGAGACACTGGAAGCAGGGAAACAGAGGTATTTCTTGACCGGTCTGGACAGCAAAGGAAACTGCCTGTGATTGGTCTTCCACCATTCTAGTGGATTTCCGTCAACATCCTCAAAAGGCAGTGATTTGTAGATGACTATTTCAGATTTGACTGCCTGGTCAACACTTGGTGTATAGCCCATGGAGATGGCGTTTGACTCTTTAGTATATTTTCTTAGCAGTGCCCCAAGTCTATTTGATTTGTGCTTTTGATTTGTGCTTTTGATTTGTGCTTTTGATTTGTGCTTTGTCTTTGTGTCACTTTCACTAGCAGTGGTTGTTTTGCCTATGTTAGGAATGGCAAGAAGCTCCAAGATCAGTGACTTCTTTCAAAACAATGTCCTCAACAGTGGCAACGTCTTGCAGGAAGTTGTGTTTAAACCTGGGGTCTAAGAAAGATGCAACAGTGATAAACTGATTATTCCTTTCATTGCTGTATCTGGAAAGATTTTCTTTGCAATTTTTCATCTGCAACACCATAGGCCGATCTTCCACATTTGTAGACAGAATCTTCTCAAGAATGTTGAAAACTGGTTTGACTGCTGTAACTGTGACATGAGGCTCTCCGGACAGAGAATCTGTAAAGTTCTGAACTGGCGGAAAAATCTTTGCAGTGTCTTCCAAGACATATATTGTCTTTATTTGGCATTAATTTCCAGGAGGCCCGATCCATTGCCAGGACTGCACAAATGGTCTCCTGCTGCTCTAAAAAGGGAGATACCATGTCATAGGTCGAGCGAGTTACAACATCTCCAATTAGCCGATGCGGTTCAATGCCATGCTCTTTCTACTTCTAATGAAGCTCCCTTTTCTTTTTCCAACTTTGACTGAATAAGCTAACCATGCTTCTACAGGTCTTGACTGCATCTTCCAGCTCACTGATTTTGAGGGCCTTGTTCACAGTTCTCAGCTACAAGCTTGCTTTTGTCAAGTGACCACTCCTGCAAGAGATCTTCAAAGATTTCATATATGTTTTCAGCTGTGTGGTCTTCAGGAATCAGAACAGTCTCAAGAAAGTCAAAGTGGAGAAACCAGTTTTCGTCAATGGAATTAGCTCATGTAAGGTTCTCCACCACCCCCCTGGCTTGTCCACAGATCTGAAGTTGCAGCATAGTAAGCACTGTGGGGTAACCGTTCCTTGACTTGCTTTTTCAATGATTCATAAAGGTGAGGAAGTTCTACCTCCTTGAAGTGGCTAGGAAGCCTAGAAGTACGTATCTTTCACTTTTTCAGAAGATTTTTGAAACCTGTCTTCTACATTGTAGAAATGGGAATCATGTCCCTTCCAATGAACTCTGCCACTGCCTTGTTAATCTCCTTAGCCTGCTTGGATTTAGATTCATATTTATATAGACTTATAAACTTCTTTCTAAACTTTCAAAAATTGTAAGCTAGCTGCTGCACTGTTGATGACAATCTCCTCTGCACCTGGATTTGCTCTGTCTGTTTAAAAACCCAAAATATATTCTTTCTCAATTAAATATATATTTATTATATAAAAAAGCACATTTAAGTGCATGAACTTTATAATTACTCAAAATACATAGAACTTTACACTGAATTGTAGTCTTTCACTACGAACTACTGCATAAACTATATTTTAATCACTGTGGTGAAAGATTTGTGATATTTTTGATACACCGGTTTAAAAAAAAAGCTAAATTATTAGTTGCACTACTTTAGGTTTTAAATAATAATTTTACCCTTGTTTCTCTAAATAAAAAAGATCTTAGCTGTGCAAACTTATTAAGATAATGGTTAATGCATTCAAATATAATTGGGTAAAATGTTTTGTTTTTTAATTAAATGCATTTCAGTAGTTTTACAAGCTGTTCTAAATAGTATGAATTATAATAACGTAGACAATGCAATGCATTTTAAGTTGTCATCATCATTATTATTATTTTACCTTGGTCCCAAGATTAACAGGCATTTTCAATTTCTTGCTGGATACTTGCTGTGCTTCTTTTGCAGCTTTGTAACTTTCTGGGTGGTAATTGTGGAGATGATTGAATAAGTTCGAAGTGTTCCCAGTCAGACAGAGCGGTTCGCCATCTTCAATTGGTTCTTCTTTTTCATTAAAAAACTAAACAAAACTGGAATGGTATCTTTTTAATTTAGGCTCTAGTTCCAATTAGTTCCACTAGTTCCCACTAGTTCTTACTTCTGCAGCTTCAGGTGGTGGAGTTTTTTTCAGACATACTGTGAATCTCTCCTTCAGGGTTTTCGTTCATGCTGTATTGTTTGTTTGAGTATGAAAAGTGGGCTGGGGGCGTGGTGTACAGATCTCTTTCTTTGTTAACAATTGAAATCTCACAAGGTCAATTAAAATCTTAAGAGAAACTAGAAAGGAAGGTGGATTAGATTTAAAAAAAATACTAAAACATACTTTATGTTGAAAATAGTACGATAAGTTGTTTCGTAGCAATTTAATATCGTATATATCATGGGGAATGGTAATCGTGGCAACCCTAGTTTTAACTTTCTTTGTGGGGATGTCTCTAAAGCATCAGAATCTAATTAATAAATCAGCTGCAACAATGAAGTATATTTATGTAACTATATAAGGTTGAATAGTTTTGATGTTTGTGTAAAACTAAAATCTGTTTAGTTAAGCTACATTATCAATCAGCCCCCACCCCCAATTTTTAAAATGCCTGAAAAAAGTAAAGTCCTAGGAACTTGCATGGGTATCTTTCAGATACTTACCACTTGCGGGGCACAAGGTGAAGCATCCACTCCCCTTTCCCTTCTTTTTAAAGCTTGTCTGTAATGGCAGGTGTCTGAGTCAAGTGACATTGCTTATATTCAGAAAGGTATAGAATTGTAGCTGTTTGTGAGTAAGCTACACGGGGGGCGCCATATTTGTTTATACTAATAGAGAAAACGTAAGTCCTTTTCTTAAAGCCCTTTTCATGCTGGAGATCCAGTCACATCCCATCCATGTTTCTCTTCGAGGACACCCTGGCTAGAGTTAAAAGTACTCTTTTTGTCCCCTCAGAGGCAAAGTGTTTCAAACTCTTCTTCACTGAGAAGCTGGTGAAGCATGTGGTCCAAAAGACCAATATGCCAAATGAGCTGAGGGAGAAGACCCTGGAGTAAGAGGAAAGCTGATCCAAATGGTACAGAACATCAGTCAGCATCCTGGTGACTGCCTTGCTAATGGGGCTGGTGAGCAAGGGTTCCTTGAGGGAGTACTGGTCCACTGCCCCCATATTGATGCCCTCCTTTTTCTCCACATTATTTTCTGCTTTGTTAACAATGGCACTGCAAACCTCATAGAGACTGTCTTCAAACCCACAGCATTTGGGAGAGTATTTGTACCTCACAAGGACTTGAGTATCGACAAGTCACTTATGTTGTGGAAATTTATATATAAATATTTATTTAATGAAAATATTTCATTAAGTTAATTTATCTAACAAAATATTTATTTATTCAATTATTAAACAGTCTACAGAGAGGAGGTGCACAATCTGACACGCTGGTGCCTGGAACACAACCTCTCCCTCGACGTCAGCAAGACCAAGAAGCTTGTGGTGGACTTCAGGAGGAAAGACAGAGAACACAGATGGAGAGGGTCAGCAGCTTTAAATACCTCAGTGTCCACATCACTGAGGAACTCACATGGTCCGTCCATACAGAGGCCGTTGTGAAGAAGGCTCACCAGAGCCTCTTTTTCCTGAAACGGTTGAGGAAGTTTGGTATAAATCACCACATCCTCACACTGTTCTACACCAGCACTGTAGAAAGCATCCTGACTGGCTGCATCACTGCCTGGTATGGCAACTGCACCGCCATCAACCGCAAAGCCCTGTGAACAGCCAGGCACATCATCGGAGGTGGGCTTCCCTCCCACCAGGAGATCTACACCAGGCGGTGTGCAAGGAAAACTCGGAGAATCATCAGAGATTCCAGACACCCTAGCCATGGACTGTTGTCACTGCTGCCATCAGGCAGGTGGCATCGCAGCATCAGAACCCGCACCTGCCGACTACACGACAATTTCTTCCCCCAAGCGAACAGACTCCTAAATTCCTGATTGCGACATATATCATCATAGATATCAGCACTGCACTTTAAAATTTATTTTTTTCTTATTTTGTGTACATCTGTATTTTTTGTGTATATTATTGTTATTTATTGTTCAGATTTTGTTTGTTGTTTGCAAGAACTGCTAGGTTGATTGGAACTGCACCCAAGACTTTCACTCACTGCTTGCACTTGTGTATGTAGTTGAGTAACAATAACATTATTTGATTTTATTTTATTTTAAATAAAACCTAATCACACACTATGAGCACTACACACATTAGAAGACAACTGATTGTAATGCTGCTGCCATTATCCAGATTCATAGGCCAAAGAAAAAAGATGGGTCTTGAGACAGGACATAACTGTAACAGTACAAGGTGAATACCTAATGGATAGTGGTAGACTATTCCATACTAATGGAGGAGCAACAGAGAAGGCACAATCACCCTTAAACTTTAATCAAGACTTTGAGATGGACAGAACAATTGGTTGGAGGATCTAAGAGACCTAGAGGTGTAGTACAGGCTGAGGAGTTAAGATATATATGGTGGGGCCAGCCCATGTAATGCTTTAAAAACAAATAATAAAACCATAAAACCAATCCTATATTTAACTGGTAGCCAGTATGGGTGAGATGTTATCCCTCTTCTAGGTGCCAGTCAAGAGCCTAGCAGCATTCAATTAACATTCCTGAAGTTTCAATCACCTTCTGCTCCCATTGGCCCTACACCTTCCAACTTGGTTTTCTGTTCCACATATAAGCCCATCACTAACCCTCACTCAAGTCTTTTCAGTATCACTACAGCTTCTTTGAGTGTCCTGTCCTGTCCTGTCCCCGACTACGACTTTCCTCTTAAGTCTGATCGCCTGACCACATCTTTGCCCAATCTTGATTGTTCTGTTCTGCTGGTACTCGACCCACGTCTGTCTGACCTTCCCTCTCAGTACTGCAATTGGGTTCCCCTGTTCCTGTACCCCGTGGTACATTACACATGTATTACTATCCCCAAATCCACAACAGTAGGTCATTTGACACCTTAAGGTGAGCTGATTCAATGCTATGGTGTGCTCTGAAAACTGACTGAAATTTCTCAAGAACCTTATTGTCATTGACAAAGGGAGACAGCTGAGAGAGAACCAAGGTGTGGATCTCCCGTGTTTGCACAGGGAGGAACCGCCCACCTTGTGATCTGATTGTTTTCATTCGCTCTTAGGAATGTCAATCATTGTTTGCTTTGTATAGCAATACCTGTGGGACAGTGGGAGTTATTAGAGATGATGTCTGAGAAATATTTTGTTCTTGCTGCTTTAACGAAGGGCTGATATATATATTGACAGTGCAGGTTAGAGGGGAAAACGTCTAAGCATCAGAGATAAAGAAAAGCCTTGCAGTAGAGGAGTTGATAGAATGAGAGCAATGGCCAGACAAGTTTACGAGATGTACATGATAGTATGGCATTGAAAACAACAAGGTGCCACGCATTTGTCTCAAAAATACGTGCAGGAGAGGTCCGGGCACGCCCAACAGCACCAGCTGAGGATTGCAGTAATTATGAACACAATTTAACAGCCTGTGATTCCTCAGTAGGTGCTAGAAATCGGGAGAGGAGCCAGGCAGGAGAGAGGCGAAAGGAAAAAGAAACCTGAACGAAGACGGAAGAAAAAGAGTTGGCACTGGTGAAGGCGAATGTCTCCAGACCTAAACCCTATTGAGCATCTGTGGGGCATCCTCAAAAGGAAGGTGGAGGAGCGCAAGGTCTCTAACATCCACCAGCTCCGTGATGTCCTCATGGAGGAGTGGAAGAGGACTCCAGGGGCAACCTGTGAAGCTCTGGTGAACTCCATGCCCAAGATGGTTAAGTCAGTGCTGGAAAATGATGGTGGCCACACAAAATATTGACAATTTGGGCCCAATTTGACTTTTTCACTTAGGGGTGTACTAACTTTTGTTGCCAGCGGTTTGGACATTAATGGCTGTGTGTTGAGTTATTTTGAGGGGACAGCAAATTTACACTTATAAATTATACAGTTATACAAGCTGTGCACTCACTACTTTACATTGTAGCAAAGTGTCATTTCTTCAGTGTTGTCACATGAAAAGATATACTCAAATATTTACAAAAATGTGATCTCTTTCGTGAGATACTGTATATGTGATTGTTCGAAAGTGGTCCCTGCAGAGTACCATCACATATCTGTGATTAGAACACTGCAATATAATGTCTAGCAACAATCATGTTTGGAACAGCCACCGACTGTGTTATTTTGATACCCATAATAAACTGACTCGGTTTCCAACAACATAGTCAAAATAAGCATTTAAACCATGTTTTTGGAAAGCGCTGTTTTGCAATCGAAGTTCTAAATTCTGGTATCATGACAACCCTATTAATCTTTGTTTCTGTATTTGGTGACGCTACCCGCTAGGTCCTCCACTATTAAAATATACTTTGTAACATCACAACAAAGAACAATAACTTTACTTTATTTACTCAAAATTCCTTCAGCATCACAAATTAATTCCAGAATATTAGGCCTTAGCTCATGTTTATAAAAAAACTCATACCAACTCTTGTTCTTTGAATAACTTTATTTAAATATTTAAATGAAATTGACGTAGACAAAAATATACAGTAGTTTATTTAAACAGTGGGTTTACAAACAAAATAGAAGACATGTGTAAAGTAATTTCATTAAGATCAGGAAGGAAGAGCAAAATGGTGGTGGATAGTTTGGTCTTCAGTGATTAATGGGCACAAACAAGGAAAAGGTCAAGTGGCACTTGAGTGAATCAGCTTTTATTGTTAAATAAAGGAGTTAATTCGGGACAGGCAATTTATCACTTTTGCCATCCAGCTGTTTAGGTACCCCAACAGCAGCCAGCTCTCCAGTTACCTGTGAGGTTTTCCGGCTTTTCAGGTTCCACCTTTGGAGCTTGCTTCTTTCCAGGGTAGAGACTTTCTTCAGCTATTTTCTGGTCCCAGGGATTATGAAATGGATAGCTTGTGATTCAGATCCTAGATACATATAGTAACAGGTTTTGAGCCATTATTTATGGAATAGCCCAACAACGTTCTTTTTCAAATACAAAATTTTAACCATCCATAATGGGTGAGTATACTCAATTTGTTGCGAGGACAGCTGTATGGCTCGACACGAGAAGAGTAACTTACCCATACTAAGTTGAATCCCAGACATATGCACTCACCATACTAGGTGGTGTGGAGGGATTGGCCCCAGAGGCCACCCTCATCACTCTAGTCCAAAATCAGCTGGTGTAGTGGTTGATATCCTTGTAACTGAAAGGTTTCTGGTTCAAGTCCCACTCCAGCTGTTATACCCTTGAGCAAGGTACTTAACCAAAATTGCTTCAGTAAAATATCCAGCTGTATAAATAGATTCATGTAGAAATTGTAAGCTCTGTAAGTTGCTTTAGATAAAAGTGTCTGCTTAGCAACTAGAGAGAGCTGTGATGAACTGCATTGCAATGTCTAAGAGTGATGGATCCTAGAACATCGCAGCAATCATCTTTGGCAGAGAAAGTTTGTTAATTCATGATCCTGATATCGTTGAGTGCCAGCGATAGTTGAGGGCCTGCAATAGATTAAATTTAGATCAGTTTCTGCAGGAGAATGCTCTTTAGCATGTCCATCTTGCCCTGCCCAGGAGATTGCAATCTACAGGTCCGCTTTATCCACCTCAATGGAGAGGAGGGTGAGAAAGTGGAAGAGGAGGCAGAAGAGGAAGTAGACCATTGTGTGTGGGCTGACCTGCTTCCCTCAGTTCTCGAGACACACCGTTGTTAGGGATGTGGTCCCTCCTGCGACTGTTCTTTGGGGCGCTCCAGGGAAATCACCTGGATGGCTTTCCATGACTAGTTTCACATCTCCTGTGTGAAATGTGCACAAAGAAAACACACAATAAACTACACCAGCACGAACAGTAAAAAACAAACGGTTAAAACGGAAACTCTATAAAACAAAAACTAGTGTGCAATCACTGTCTGTGTGTTATTTTATATGAGAATATTCTTCATTTATTTTTTACAGAAAACTTTGGGATGAAGTAAAATATAATACTTTACTGTATAACAATATCTGGTGTCATTCCATTTATTTATTTTTCCATTTATTTTTATAGAGCGCTTTTCACATGTTTCCATGTCACAAAGACGCTTTACATACAGAGAAATACAATATGTTCCAGGCCTGACCCCCCAAAAAGCGTGCCAGTGGCAACAGTGGCAAGGAAAAACTCCCTAGGCTCTCATTGATGACAATAACTTCAATACTCTTTCACAATTTAGCACATAACATTACATTTGTTTTAAATCAACACCCAAATTACAGTGCCTTGCAAAAGTATTCACCCCCCTTGGCATTTTTCGTGTTTTGTTGCCTTACAACCTGGAATTCACA
>JAOVYW010002775.1:0-14723 GCA_025775045.1 Hiodon tergisus
TATATATTAAAAAAATTATCAGAATAAACTAAATCTCTTCTAGATAAGTACTATGTACAATAAAACAAAAATAAAGCAATGGGCTTGTCGGTTTTGGCTGTCACTATGATCATATGAAATACATATCTTCCACCATAGCACCTCCACCTCACTCCTGTTTCCCTGGAGAAAACCCCCACTACGTCCATTTCATTACAGACGTGGTGGTCAGTTAGATCCTCAGCTCTTTGTTTCAACCCTGGACCATGTCTGTTCAAATCAGCTTTTACAAAGCAGACAAGATTAAACATTAAGGCCTATCCTCATACTAAAGTCCCGGTTTCTCCATTCCATCACACTTGATGTCCGATTGAGCCACAACACAGGCAAGAAGATGACAGAAGCAGTCTCTAGTAATTTATGCCCCTGAAGAACGCATTTTTCTCATTAGTTCTGAAAAAAATAATCCTACTAATAGTAGTATTCATCTACTCTCAGTTCTCTCTTTTTTAAAATTTGCAATCGCCAATTTCTTTTTGTATTTTTCTCTCCAGTTTGGAAACAGCAATTTGCTAATTTCAGCTCATTGGGACAGATTCTAGTCGCATTCGAGCCACCCATCTAACAGGCTTCACAGTGCTGTTAGTGCTGATTGGAGGAGACACAAATTCCTCTCAACAGCACCAACAGCCTGCAAGCTCCCGGGACGCCAATAGGAGACACTCGTTAACGATGAACTGAGAGAAACCTCACCAATTTCCCAATCCCTGCCTGGGTGACACTCCAATTGTGCACCGCCACTGTGCTCTACCAGTCACAATCGGTGAATAAAATGAGATGGATTCTAGCTCATAGTGCTCAGTCTGCACTCCAGCAAGCACTGTCAGAGGCATAAAGAGGGGGCCGGAAAGACATAGATTTAATTATAGGGGAGGTTTAGGAGGGAAATTGTTAATTTCTTTTTTACTTTTCTGATTGGATATTCATATTTAGGTCAAGGGCCTTATGCCATTTAATATTTATAAGACGATCATAACCAATAAAGACAGAAAGGCTTTGTTCTTAAATTACTCAATCACCATATGAGATTTAGAGAAAGAAATGGCAACTATTAATCCCTCAATCAATATTCAGAGCTGTGATCTCGCTCTTTTTATATGTGCATCAAGTTAAATGTCAAATTAAATGTACATTACACAAATGAGTGTCACATTAAGGCTGTCCAGCATAATTATTCTCCTTTATTAAGAGAAAAATACCTTCAGGGTAAGTGTTGTTGGACTCTTTTTTTCATGTCATTGGAATGACCACACATAACTTACTTTCTGAAAGAAAATATCCTGAATTAGCAAAAGGTGTCTGCACATTATAAATTCAGATGTCGCATTTTGGTCTGCCAGTAAAAAAGTACGAAGATAGTACAAAAGTTGAATTCTTTGTATTTACCTTCAAATTTTCCTCAAAACTATGCTGATTTGTGCTGTTTTTCAGTGGTTCAGCTGGGCCCTGATAGCAATAAAGAAATGAGTACATATAACATTCAGCTTAATGTGGTGCAAACTATAGTTACTCTTTATCTGGTTAAGTTTGAAATAACTAACAGTAATGAACTGACATCCCTCACTCACACCACCAGTTCTCAGCTCTGCCCGCTTTCTCCATGCCAGTCCCCTACGCCGGCTTCTGGCTTTCTCCAAACCACAATCATATCATCGTAAAAATCTCACCTGTTTGCCATATTACGTCCTTTGACTGTTACACACCAGGCAATCACAGTGCCATGCTGTTTGTAAATTTCACTTTTTAAAACATTCCGTTGTTGTGCCATTTTACAAGAGATCGCAAACATATAGTAATACCAATTGTAATGGATTATAATAATATACAAAATATGAAAGCAATTAACTGTTTTATCTAATGAAACCATATTGTATACCAAAGTTATGGGTCCCCTGATGTGAATAAGTATATTTTTGGACTAGAGTAGCTGAATTAGAGTACCAAGAATTGGAAAGCAAATTCCAAGCCTGAATTCTTCAGGGCATGGATTCTAGAAGGTGTCGGAAATGTTCCATAGGAATGTCAGTCAATGATGTCAGAATGGCATCATGCAGCTGCTGCTGATTCGATGGTGGTAAAGTCATACTACTAAAAGATACTCTATTGGGTTGAGTCTAGGGGCTCAAGCAAATTGAATTCACGTCATGTTCCTGCAACAATTCTGAGACAAAAAGTGCTTAGTGATATTGTCCTGCTAGAAGTAATCGTTCTGGCTGGAACTTTATGGTGTTAGTGATTAGTTTTGCTGACGGATTCATTTTGGTCATATTTTTAAACAAACTGGAGGTAAAAAACAAATCCATCTTTTCCTCTGAGCAGTTTTATCATGCGCACAATATTCTGAGCCAACTACTTACGTTGGATTGTGCTAAAGACCTTTTGCAGAATAAATAGCTTGCTTAACGTAGCTGAAAACCCTCTTATGAATTAACATTTACGTTAGCATATCAAATTGGATAAGAAAAATTGTACTTGCCCATAAAGAAATAAAAATATAAACCTTTTAAACTAATTCTTTATAAAGAAACGTTCAGAATCTTGGTATCAGAAAACTGATTTGTTTCTTTTAGTTTGTGTTGGCACTGAAGTTTGAACACATGCTGCAGTAGAGATAAAGAGCTTATACGGTTCCAAAGACACTGCAACTGTAGATATAGATATGCTTTGGACATTAAAATCAAATGTTATTCAAAAAAACATTTATGTCTAGACCTCTAGGTTACAAAGAGCTATGACTGGAAATTCTCTGTAGGTGTCTGTTTATATTGGTGGCTTGAGGCGTTCTTTTAAACATTAATTAAAATTATAGTCCCTTGCTTTCAATAGCCAGATTTAGAAAAGTAATGTTGAGCTGAGGTGAACAATGATTACAATTTACATGTAGTAAAAGGAGACCATTAATACACATTGTAAGTTAACCAGCATCATACAATAAACAATGTTTTATTTTGATGCACAACTTCTCTTTATAAACCAGTACAATTGAAAGTGACAACAAGGAGAAAATAAGTTTCTCATAATAAGTAACCCAAAAGAATAAAGATAAATGCAGTGATGTAACACGGGTTGGAAGACATTAATTTTCTAATTAAATACAGCACTGGCCCATGAAAAGTTGAAGAGTGACATGCAGTTAGGTAATTACTACAAAATTAAACTCTCACTCGGATTTTACTAAATGAATCCTCTGATACGTGAATGTGGGAAGAAGGGTAATGGAGTATTTTATGAGGTCAAAATGAAGGACTCAGCTTGATCGAGCGGTAGTCCTATCCCAGGAATCAATTTTTACATAGCATGTATTACCGCAAACAATGCCAGAACCGAATAAGTATGATTCTGCTGCCACCATCTGATCACAACACTGCTGACTGGCTGAGTGAGGGGCTGAGTGCTTGGGCCCTCGCCAGACTGCTGCCACCTCCGATGATGGAGAGCCCCTTTTCATCCTTTCTTGGCAGGACTCATCCATTTACAGGCCTAAGCAAAAAACTTATACTGACAGATAAAGATGTTTACTTTTCTTTTCCTCCTGTCCTCCTTTAGCCGGCTGTAAGTTCGGCAGACAATTTGTTTTTCACCATCCATTCATTCATCTATATTCATTCATCCATTTGTTTATTTAACGGACACCGGTTTGTAGAGACACTTGCAAGGTGCATCCGTCGGAATATTTCCTGAGGCGTTCAAGATTCCCGATTCAATTCAAGATCGTTAGTTAGTACGTATAATCTCCTTCCTTTCAATCAAATCAAAACCTACCAGGTTTTTTCAGAGAGTTTGGGGTATGGAGCAACTGAATATAGTTAATAGTCACGCCAAAATATGTTGGCCAAGGGAAACCATAATAACAATTAAAAAATACGCCTTCAAAAAGCGCCTTCAAAAAATACAATAAAAAACCTCACTTTACACCTGATTGTCTTTCTGAAGATCAAACCTAAAGTAGCAAAATTTGTATACTTTAGGTAGTAGATTATTTTAACACAAGCATTGTGTATCATAAATATGAATATATTCCATGCTGGTGAGAAGGTGATTAATACACGAGCATGTTCTGAGAACAGGATGTTATGTATGGTATCCTATGGTTGAATTTAGCTCTCACGGAAGAGGTCTTGAGTCTCCCACCCAACACAGACAGATTACTTTATTCTAAAAAGTACACTCTTAATGCTATAAATTATGTCTCAATGAAATAATTTGCAATGAGTTCAGGTCTGTCGCTGGAAGTTGAATCAGGAATTATCAAAGACAATTTAAAGATGACATTATATTGATTTCATCGGGTTGCTTATATACGGTTTAAAGGTTTGGCTGTACTGTTTCTGCACCAATTTATTAATTTCTGTTCTCATTAGCCTAGTTTAAAAAAAAAAAGATGTTCATGGAGATAATAAGTATTTAATTAAACCCCTCTACCACTTAAGCTCTTTGCCCATATGCTATTGATTACGTGTTACATGCATGACACATTTTTGGGGATCAGAAACGGAACAGAAACTCTACTTCAATAATGTATTTTCTGAAATGTTTCTTGTTTATTGTTGGCTGTGCATCATATTAATTTGCATGGAGCATTGGCTCTACTAATCACAACCTGCTTGTGTTCCCCCAAAGGGATTCTAATGAATTCCATTGACTTTCAGCAAAGTACATTCATTAAGCCCCTTCTCATTTGTTGCTGTTGGCTTTTTCAAAAAATTAATTTCACAGCATTCCAACTCGCTAAAAAGAAAAAGTGAAAAAAAAAAACATTAAGGCGGTTCTTTTCATTTCTATTCACTACGGAATTCCCATAGTCATTATTTCAGACCTTCTTCTTTATACCTTTCAATATCCTGCAGATATCCTTTTTACATATTCAACACAAAGTTACCTCGACTTTTCCACATATAGGGCAACGAGTCTGACATTATTGATAATACTTGCATTATGTAAGCTTAATCGGAAACAGGGGGTGATTGGATGACTTGGAATAGTTTCTCTATGCCAGGTAATTCCATAGGTTGCATAAGTTTATTTAAAATTTTGTGAACAAGGTGTTTGACTACTGTCAACTTTCAGGCAAACAGAAAGTAAAATTACTTCATACAGAAAAAATCATCCCTATTTTCTTCATATTAAATTTTTGCTAGTGTTTTTACGAAAAAACGAGGTGGGAAGTCTGGAGTCTAATTGGCTGAGACAAATTTTGGTTTTAAGTTGTACTTTTTATACACAATATATACTATGAAAAAAGCACACACAATTTACCCTATGTGTCTTTCTTGCAAGAGCACAGCTCAATTGCACAGCTCAGTTGTCAAATGTTGAGTGTTGGGGAGTTTTACCATTAGTTGGAAATTGGATATTGAGAAAAATAACTGCATTGTGACTGAAAAGTTCCCACTTTGGAAACATTTTAAATTTTAAAATTAGTAGAAATTGGTGAATTCTAACTTAGTTTGTGGTTTGTCTTTAAAATAATACTTTAATTCTCCCTTGTGAAAGTTAACAAGTTAACTACATTGCTATTTGCTAGCTAGGTGTTCACCTAAAATGGTTAACATAGTCGATCATATTTTTACAGTTTATTTCAACCTTTCATTTATGAAGAGAAAATCAGGATTATGGAGAAGGCTACACCAAACCCTGTTATCAGCCTGGTTCAACGAATTGGCTCCCAATATCAGTATTTTTAGTCGGCTTGGTATACCAAATTATAGTGGCTTACCGGAAAGCTTGATAGCAAATGAAGCTTGAAGCAAATGCTTCGCAGGCCTTTTCTGCTGTTCAAGTTAGCACTTGAAGGTCAAAAAATGAGTCTGACAATCTCCATAATTTTTTCTAATTTTTTAAGACACGAGAAGTCAAGGGAGTACGTTAATGCAAGTGTAAGTAATGCCAACCCCACCTACCAGCCCTGTTTGCTTTCAAGTGCATCATAGTCAATGAATGATACATATACATTTTTATTTTACTAACTATATTTTTAAACTGCTGCGAATTATAAAACATTTTTTATCCTTCTGTGTTGCAGTCAAATAAAAACGTTAAATAAGAATAAGAAGTTCAGCACTCACTCTTCAAGACACACTCTTCGAGTCTTTGTTAAGACTTTGGGACTTCTGAGGTTACCTACCAATGAAATGTTATGCTCTCTATGGAGACAGAATTTATCTTAGACAATCTTATACATTTCATGTTAGGGTTTATCTTTTTATATTTAGGCTGAATCCTTTTCTTGCCTGGTTTTCTCCCGGGAAACCCATCTTTCAGTGGTTACAGTTCCTGGACTTGAAGCCACACTGATGAGCAGAAGCTTTAACAAGACTGCAGATGAATCTGACTATGAAAATTATTATCTGGATTGTGTTCCAACTATGATTGTGTTGTGAGGGCTTGATATCTGCTTACTGAAGTGGTTTCCCTCCCTTGTCTTATAAGCAAGGTACTAAAACTAATATCACCATTGTGTATGTTGATTTCTAGCCATAAACGGAATATAAAATTGTGATACTGTAACAGTGAATATCATCTTTATTACTGTTCTCTGTATTACTCTGACACAGAAAATAGTTTCTCTTTGATTTGTGTTTATGAGCATTATCCAATGTTTTGTTGGTACTACACAATTACCCTTAACTAAACATAATATTAAAGCTTCCATCCCAGTTATTCCTGTGTAGTTTTACTTGAACTTTTCTCTTCTCCCTAAGATTAGGCTGGGGGACCAAGGCTGGGACCAAATTAATACTTTGATAATCATACTAATCAAAATTTTTTTAAATACAATATTAAATACTATTTAATTAAATGTGATTAGCAAGTTGTCAAAGTTTTGATTTTATTATAAACGCTTTTTTTTATTGATCTTTCCCAACCTCTCCTCATATGTGCAGAGCAATGGAGCAGATTAATTTGTCCATTAACTAAGATGGGAATACCCTCCTACTCTCTACTCTTATTTATAACGCTGAGATGAAAAAATAAATATCTGAGATAAAAATCAATAGCATTTGCTTTTTATTGTTTCAGAACAACGGTGGGTTCAATAGCTTAAGTAAGAAAAGCAGGGGAATAGTATTATGGACACAGAGGCCCAGTTTACATGCTGTATTGAAAATAAGCACAATTACTTTTTTATGCCTAGATGAAATATCAGTTGATACTTAGAGATAAGAAAAACATATGTATTTAGGCTCATTTCACATTGGTTTATTTTATTTAAAATCATATCAATTATTAGTCAGAACCCACGTTATATTTTATTTTGCTTTACACTAATACATTTCCATACAATGGTATATTGTGTCTACTTGATTTTGTATATGCACTTTATTTATTTAACACTTAGATTTTATCTAAAATGATGTGGCTATCATGATGTGGCTTCTTGATTAAAATGAAAACATACCGTGGAATGTTGTGTTTGCTCAGTGGCGTCAAATTGAAACCAATGGTGTCAAGATGAAGGTGGCAGCAGACCAACATTTCATTCAGTTTTGTAGTATTCAGGAGTATTAGTATTTGTAGTATATTAGTATTTTCTTCAGTTTTTCTGTCTGCATGGCCCAGTAATTGTGGAGAAGAGCAGCCATAATGATGTCGCCAGATTTGACCCTTTACCTACATGTCTACTAGGGACACAAGTGATCCAAAGTCATCTACTGATTTCTGCTCTCCCCCACCGCTGTGCTAGAAACCAACAAAACAAACATCAACATTACAAGCATGGCTCTTCAGTACATATGACCGCCTGCAGTAATTCCTCACTCACCCTACAAAGGCCCCTGAAAACATAACCATGCTTTCATCTTTTCCATCATCCACCTCTTATTCTCTTTCTGCAGGATGGAGACCTGGTGAAAAACAGCAGGGCACAGTGCATAAACATTCTTCATTTACATATTTCTCTCTGAAAAACAATCTTATAAAATAGTACATGGGGCGGCACGGTGGTGCGGTGGTTTGCGCTGCTGCCTCACAGCGCCAGGGGTCTCAGGTTCGAGTCCTGGCTCGCGGTGCCTGTCTGTGTGGATTTTACAAGTTCTCCCCGTGTCTGTGTGGGTTTCCTCCCACCATCCAAAGACTTGCACGTTAGGTTAATTGGCCATGCTAAATTGCCGTTTGTGTGTGTGTTGCCCAGCAATGGCCTGGCGTCCCGTCCTGGGTGTATCCCTGCCTGGTGCCCTATGCCTGCCGGGATCAATCCCCTGGAAAATAATACATACCAGGGCAAAGTAACCCAAAGATCCCCCCTGCTGTAACAGCAGGTTGCACCTGTTCATGTTTGACACCACCAGATCTCTCTCTTTTCTTCTGCTCATTTCCGGCTATGAGGGTCTGTCAACCTTTGAGAGAATCTGTCAAATAACATTGTTTGAAGCAAAATCTCTTTATTTTTGTTGTCAATGATGGATGGATGTCTCTTTCTTTCTCAGGGGACCCTGCTTCCTGACTGAACAACAGAGTCCTTTATAATAAAGAGACAAAAATTGACCGTGTGCCCTGTGTAAATGTACAAATATTAATTTCATCTGCACTTTCACAAACAAACATTTTTCCATGCCCTAAAAGATTTATATGCTAGCTGTAGTTTGGATCTTATTTTTGACTAGTTTGAGTAGCTAGTTGAATTGAATAGTTTTTTAACAGAGAGCCACACCATGCAACTGGTTCCACTTACAAACATATTGACCCACGTACTCAAAGAAGAAGCTCTAAATAATATTTTTTTTAAATGAATAAAGCATAAACATGCATTTATAAGGGGCATAAAGTTTGTTCATTGGGAAAACAAAAGAAGCTTGGCTCTTGTTTTGTGGACGTAGTATTCACATTTAGCAAGGCATAACAATGGCCTCAGTATTGACAACCTTGCAGTTTATTTTTTTGGTTGTTGTTATGGTGCTTATATCATCACAAAACAAAACGTTTAAATTATTTATAAGCTTGTAACTTTTGGAATATATATATATATATTATGTATTTTGGATTTTTAAGAGCAATCATAAGAAAACAACAAAAAATAATCATCCTTTTTTCAGCACAGGTGAAGAAGGGCTGTTATACATTTCATTTAATTATTTCGTTGTGTAATTTCAATGCATAAAGAAATTATAATAATATTATTTATTGTTTTTTTAAGGAATGTCATTTGATCTATGCTAAATAGACAATCGTGTTATGCCTACCTCTAGATGTTTACTCTCTGACCTTTTTTTAAAAAAATGCTACATGTAATCACAAATAAAATATGTTATTTTTGATTAACTTGGGGTTCAATAAAGCCACATATAATAATTACAACATTTTAAATAGCTTTTGAAACACATTCACTGGAGTTGAAAGATTATTCATGTCTATTATACCTTCTTCTTTTAGATGTCCCCAAATTTGTATCTGAGGGCATCGGCAGAATGTCTCGTAGCTCCACCACTGCTATAAATCTTAAGTGGCAGGCTCTGTATCATAACCTATAAATAGTTCCGATGATTCCTGTACAGATTTTGTCACACTTGGATGAGCACTGTAGGGAACTATGGGAACAAACTAAGAGTAATAAATCCCCCAGTGGGTGGTAATACTATCTCCATAGCAGTTGCCATGATTTTATTGTAGTCTTCAGACCAGGTATAAGAACATAAGCTTCCTATCGAATGGCTTAGGCGTCACTTTTTATGGTGCAGACAGTATAGAACAGAAAGACTAGTATGATTGACTTCCATTTTTGACCACCATGTTTGTGATTAAATTACGACTGTTAGACCTATACGCAGTTTATTACATTTTTTTCAGTGCTGTAGGATTTGTACTCAGTATTGATGCTCTGGCAGCCTCTTGATTGAATTCAGTTGTTGCAAGTCCCTCTGAAAAGTAAAAATCTAAAAATTGTAGGTAACCACATTACAAAAAACATTTCTACAAATACCTTCAGTGGCTACCAGTTACAAATGGCCCTTATCACATGAATGAATTTAACTGACCCAGAAAATGTCTACTTTACATACTAGGCATACTGATAGCTGTTTCAATTAATCTACAGTAGCCCCAAACAATGTATTTTTCTAAATTGCACTCTCCTGAGTCTTGATAAAGGATACAGCCGACCTACCATAAGTAATGACATTAGACATATCTAGCGTGTGGACAGAGAATTTACTCCAGAGACAGGATAATACAGACAGATTACGGCATGGCTGACACAAGATGTTATCCTTTCATTGCACGCCTCGCCACATTCTCTGATTGGGATTATTCTCCTTCAGTTCCCAACGGGATTTCTCTCCAGTAGCACTGTACACACTTGTTCTAATCCTTTATTCTTGGGGATAAAATTTTATTCAGCAGAATACTTACATTTTTTGTTGTTTTCTTTCTAATTATACATGATGCTTCTTTAAGCCCTGTGTGGTAATGCATTTGATGTAAATTTATCAATGCAGTCCTGTTTATTTATTTTGTATGTTAAACTAAAAATATATTTTATTCTATCAATTCAAAATGGGTTGACAGATTTGTGTTATCATGGAAACATTTATTTATTTATTTATTTTAAACAGGCCTTAACATTTTTGTGATGTTACGACAGTGTCGATTGGTTGTGCCAAAAGTGTCTGTTAAAGTCCTATAGATTGAGGAAGAAGAGGGCGTCAAAAAGGCCAAAAGAATGGCTATTTGATGGGGATAAATGGCTAATACGTTGAAAACTGGGAGCAGTGCTGCTTCTGCAAGCCTTTGCTGTGTGGTGATGTCACTTTTCCGTCCTGCTGTGGTCTTCAACAAGAGCTCTGATGCAACCCCTTTTTGAAAGGCCTGTGATCTGTTTCACACTGGGTACATGAAACATTGAAAAGGGTGC
Source organism: Hiodon tergisus (assembly GCA_025775045.1). Lineage (NCBI taxonomy): Eukaryota > Metazoa > Chordata > Actinopteri > Hiodontiformes > Hiodontidae > Hiodon > Hiodon tergisus. The sequence continues at coordinate 10,886 of JAOVYW010002775.1, forward strand.
CAAGAAGGTCAGCCAAAAAAATAAAAGGGAGTGTGCGTCCATTTCACTCACTATGATATTACAAATTTTCTAAGAGCACTAAAGTAGCAATGCAAATCAAACCTTTAGAAATAAATCCGGTTTAAAAATCACGTGAGGCCCTTGATAGCATTGAATGAAACTGCAGTAAGGTGTCCTGTTGCAGTATGGCTCCATATATCTTCATTAAAAGTTAATGCATAAAATTCACTAGGTGCTCGGTGAAATTAAAGGACATATAAATTGGAACACACAGCAGGAAAATAAGACTTATCTTGAGGTCAAATCTAAAAAAAGCATAAAAACAAAAAAAAACGTACAGTAACCATACCAACGTATATCGTTGTCCATTTTATATATTTTAGCTTTTGTTAAGAGGAAAGAAGCACAGTTTTTCACACATTCAATGTATTTCTGGGGAGCTTCAGTTTTCATTTCTCGCATTTTCATCTCTGTAATTGGAAAACTCTCGACTTTCAACTCTCTCTATAATCTTTAACTTTTAAAAAGACTCAGCAATTTGAGCTCAACGCAATTAATCACAGTGTCCCACTCAAAACTATAACTATCACAGTAAGATGCTCTGATCCATGGTTCGAAGATGAGTTTATGGCTCTGAAAACACCTGGTAGAAAACTGAAGTGCCAGTGGAAGCGTTCAGGTTGTATTGTTCACAAAGCCAGAAGGAAGAAACAATCCTGATTACGGATTAGGTTTTTTTTTTGTACTAGATCTAACAATTATTTCTTAATTATAAATGTGGGGCAGTAGAACCACAGAGTATTATTTCACACTTTTAACCAGCTCATAACTTCAAAATGTATTGCAGGTTCTACAGTACTGGATTACGACAAATTTGCTAATTTCTTCAGTGACAAGATTATTACAATAATGAATTCACTTACCCTATCTGGTGAAGAATAAATTGATCTGGATAATGAACCCACAGTGTCTTTAAATATACTCACTTGCTTCTTTTATTTGCAGTATTGAGAATGTCTCTCTAAAATGTGTGCAGTTGCAAATGGCTTAAAATTGCAAATTGTAAAGCCAATAATAAAAAAGATTGGATCTAGATTGGATCCTGATATCTTTTCTAATTCTCGCCCGATTTCAAACTTACCTTCCTGTGCCAAAGCTTTAGAATATGTGAATATGTGAGTTATGTGAATCTGTTAAAAATGTTGAAAAAATATAAATAAATTTGGCTTTCATCAACAACATAGCAGGGATTATCTTTTTGGATATATGTGTTGCATTTGACCGTTGACCACCCTTGCACATTACTTTGGGAAGTGTATTTGCATTACTGGCACACTACTCTTATTTAATCACAAATACATAAATTAGTACCTTTTAGAAGAATCACCATCAGCAAATTTGTTGGTTGTTTCTGGTTTTCCACAAGGCTCTATTCTTGGTCCTTTACTTTGAAATTTTTATATACAACCCCTGGGCAAAAAAGAAAGCATGGTTTCAATTTCCACTTTAATACAGATGACACACAGGTTTATCTAAAATGTTGTTCTTATGATGCATATATAAAATTGTCAAATTGTCTTGACAAAATAAGGGATTGGATGTCAAAATATTTGATGTAGTTAAATGCAAAAACCCTTGGTAACTCACCTTTCAGCTCCTCGCAAAATGGAGGGAAAAAAAACAACAATGGAAAATTTAACAAAACGGAAAATTAAAGGATTTCCCTTTTGTGTGAAATTAACTTTCTGGTGTCGTACAATCCCGTCTGCTAAAATTTAATTACTGGCCGTTTTACTAGACATCCAAAACTATTAGAGGGAATTGATCTGAAAACTGATACCAGGTAAACCCAAATAATTTTTTTCATTCAAAATATTGGCCTTCTGTATTGAAATAAATTGTCATTTTCTTTTCAATCAGTTGTGGTTATTCTTGCTATGGACGTGAATCCAGTCTTTAAATAAGCTTTACCTCTTCTAGTTGCTTTCACTCTGAATTGGCAGCCGAGGGGGAGGGGGGGGGGTGGCAGTGCAGTGCTTTAAATTATTGTAACAAGATGGTGTGGGAGTGTTTCCACAGTATGGAGGCAAAATAAAAAATACGTTGATGCAGAAGTGTGCAGTAGGCACTAATTGCGGTGCCTTCATTTCATCACAAAAAACTGTGGATTAAAAGGTTGAGTAAAAATGGACAAGAAACAATGCTAGCTTTAGTTGGGTTCCCTAATACAACACATAATCCTCTTTCCTCTTTCTCTTCACAGGTGTTATTTCTGCAGGTACCAGCCCCTACATGAATGTAAAGTCAACTCTTTTAACTAGGTGAGCCGATGAGACAAGTGTGTTGTCCTGTTGTCAGCTGTATATTTCCTCCACTTTGCCACCTAGCACGCACCAAGCGGGGCCCATTTGATGGCAAAGCATTCTTTCTTTCCACTCGAATACTGTTGTTCCCTTGGAAGAAGTTTTCATCTAAGATATATCAATGGGTGTTCCTCCTTTCCTCTAACTTGAGACAACAAAGCCCCCAAACATGTCTCATGCATCTATTTGTACAATCACATCCCTTTTCCCAAGTGTCAAAACCGTCTGAGAACAAAGGGCTTCCTCAACATCCACTGTCCACTTCACTTTGTAAGTTGTGAGTATAATCTGTCAGGGGATATGCTTCAGAGGAAAAGTTACATATATTTCCTGCAATAACTGGTCAACCCCAGGAAGCCCCCTAGCTGGTTTTTTTTTTTTTTTTGTTCAATGGTCTGGGCCATGTTTTTATTAGAGTTTTTTTCAGCGTTATATGATATATATAATAGCTCTGGTGTTTTTTCTGCAAAACCCAGTCTTCATTTACCAGGGTTAGCAGTTAATCCGGTCACACAGAGGGTACATTTTTCATTAGTCTTTGAAATGTGGCAGGAGCGCCAAGTAAACCAAACCGTTTTATCTAATCTACACGAGGCTTGGGGTAGGCACCACGTTTGGGTATCTAATTAACCCTTTCATTAGGTTGGGTCTCCCAACCTTGATCTCTCCTCTTCTGCTTTTATTTGTGGCACTTAGTTCTGCTTCAAGGGGAGATTAGTTTTCATTTGTGATTGGTGGGTCAAGAGGCGCATTTTAAATAGATCTCTCTAGGGCCTCTGTAGTGATAGTTAGAGAACAGGTTTAACCTCACAAAATTCTAAATGACCTTTATTTTTTGTAATTTGGTTAAAAAAAAAGAAGAAAAAAAAATTAATTGTCAAAATGCCAAAGAAGCAGTTGTGGATTTCTGCATAAGATCTTTATAGTAAGGCTATAGAACAGTGGTTCTCAGAAAATGCACTGCGAGCCACATTCACAAAAATCCGACTACAGTGATTGCAAAATTGCAATGATTGCAGGAGGACATCGGAGATGTTTGCTTCCTACATCCTCACTCCACAAGTGAAGGATGTGATAAGCACCAAAAAGATCAAGGTAAGTGAGGTGATTAATATTCAGGTGATACCACAACAATCAGCAATGAAATGTATAAGGGGAGCAGAAAAAAAGATCAGTAAGAGTAGCATTGATTTCGGCCGGTATCCCTGCTATCGATATGATAGTAATTACACTCTCTTGAGAGTTCTCCCCAGCTCATGAGATTTTTTTTAATTAATAAAAACTATACATCCAAAACTTTTATTTGACTGCATACCCATATTTAGTGAAACTGAGAAAGAACAGATTCAATAATATAAATTCTACTGGACAACCAAATACAAAATTACAAACGCAACTAAAGAAACAATCCTTTGGAAGACTAACCCAACATCAATAAATCTACTCTCACAATGATTTACTGATAAATAGAGTCC
>JAOVYW010002776.1:0-14722 GCA_025775045.1 Hiodon tergisus
CCCTGACCCGCTGCTAGACTATAGCTTATTTTTCTCTTATTAACGCCTGTCCCGACCCGCTGCCTGGACTTTAACTTTCTCTACACCCATCTTTTTCTCTCTCTCACTCTCTTCTCTCGTCCCTATGCCTGCCCCGTTCTCTCCTTCTGTCCGTCTGTTCTTCCTTCCCGGCCGTGCTTTGGCTACAGTCGGTTATGGGGTTGGAGTACTGACGGGCTCTCAAAGCACCCCCCTCCCCCTCCTCTGCCTCACTCCATCCCTGCCGCCCCCTCCCTCAAGGCCTTCCGCCGTGCTTACTCTCCCAGGTAACGCGCGTCAGGGGGGCAGGAGGAGACGGAGGTCACACTTTGTCCCAAACTCCAGGCCGTTTCACAGACATGCTTTGAGCTTTTACCAGTCCGTGGTTTTGACACAAGTCTTGGTCCCGGGAACCACTGCGTCTTGATGGATATTGGAGTCTTGTTTGTAAAATCTCCAAACAGAAATTGCTAGGATAAGTGGCAGCACTGTAATGAGATTCTTTCTCTTATCACCATTGTTTTTCTCTGTTAACAAAGTCTTCAGTAAGTCGGACTGTGGATACCGGTCATGTGTAGCCTGGTGACACTGTGCTGACGTAGTTATCCTGTCCGTTCTGACGTAAATGTAGCCAGTCTTCAAAGAGGTTAACAATGTTATCCCGTAGGGTTAATCCATTTGTTTCTGAACTTTGCCTTAAGGAAGAGAATCTGTTAGTAGTGGTGCGCACTGATATGTATAGGGCTTTATCAATGTTTAGCACATTTATAAATTCTATTGATAATATTGAGAGCGGTATACTGGGTGGGAAAAAAACTAACGAAATTAACTGCTGAAATTACTGTTTATCGTTTTAGTTTTCTATTGAAAAGTTGACCCCGTGTTCATTTTGGATGCATAACACATTAGGGAACGGGGAGTGTAAAAGGGTTATTTATTTAAATGTAAGTGAATTTGGACATGTTTCTACCACATGGATGCCCGTCCGCACCGTATTTGATTCTGTTTTCGGTTTTCCGGCTGATTGCATTGCTTAAGATATCTTTAAGCTAAGCTTTTTTTGGGGGGGGAAAAAGCCCACTTTTCCAAAGGTCTTTCACTGTTGTAGTTAAACCCACCGTCTTGCATGTACAAGTACATTCAAACCCTGGAATGGGAAACGGCAAAAGGGATGTTGGAACGGTTAAAAACTACTGCTAAACACTTTTGTTATCGTGAAGAAATGTTCAATTCTGAGAACTTTTATCAGTGCCCAGTTATGTTCCGTCTTTTTTTGACATAGGTAATCGGACTTAATTCCGTTCTTAAATCATGCATTTCATCGGATTAGTTTAATTTCTCTTTCGTTAATTCACATTAGAAGGGTATTACCCGAGCTTCAGTTAACACAGTTAACCCTGCGACACAGTGACCCCTCCCCCTGCACACCAGATTCTGTTTGCCATGTGGCAATTGTGACCCGGAGGTCCAATACTCAGGATTGAATCGCTACTCTGGAGTACTAATCAATGTCAATTAATGTTTTTTTTCATTTAGGTTTTTCTAATAAATTTGGAAATGCCAATCATGCTATATCTATACCAATCCTGCCACTGCATACAGTGAGGATAAGAGGTTGCAGTTGGTGTGCTTTGTGCCACCCATGCTAGCTGAGAAAGTTCCTACCAATTCCACCCACGCCAGTTCGGCAAATTCGTGAGCTGGATTGGAGCGACAAACTTTGGGCCTCGGTTCTCATGTATTAAACTGTACTTTAGATCAAAATATCAACGTGCTGAATGAATGATCATTTCTCCACTTTCTACCTGTGTAGAAAGGAACGCTCTGTAACTGCACTAACATGGAAATTCCCCATCAATCTGACTGTGGAATCTGTGTTTTTACGTGAGCATGCATGAATTTGTGTGTTGATCCCGAGCCCTCGGTGTGTAAAACCTCTCTCTTCCTGTCTCGACTGTAAGCATGCTGGAGTACGACACGGAGAACATGAACTCGGACGAGATCTACAGCTCGCTGCGCGGCGTCACCGAGGCCATCCAGAGCTTCAGCTACCGCAGTCAGGAGGACCTGAATGAGCCAATCAGACGCGAGGGCAAGAAGGACGACGCGGTGAGTAATGCTAAATCGGAGCCCTTAAAGGAAAAAACGCGTGGTGTAGAGAAACCATCTGAGCAGACGCTAACTAGCCCCCCCCGTTGTCCGCACCAGGCTGGCCGGGAGGGTGGAATGGCTCCTCCGAGCTCAGACCCACGGCTGGGCGCAGACGTGGTGGAGGGGGGCCGGACGGCCCTGAACAACAAAACCTCGCTGCTCAACACCCCCTCCTCACGGCCTTTCTCCGGCCCCCGTGCGCGGGAATACAGCTCCTACAGCTACAGTGACTCCATCAGCGCCCTGAAGGAGGCAGTGTTCGACGACGACGTGGAGCAGTTCCGCGACGGTGCGGCGTCCACCCCAACCCACCCCACCTTCACTTACTCCACTTCCACTTTGTCCACCTCCACCACCAACGTTTCATCACGTCCTCTCCGATAGTCATCTCTGTGTTGGTTTTTTTTTGTATTTTAGTACAGTTAGAGGATAATATTAGAGGACCGAGTTCAAAACCATATATAGCTCACAAGCTATGCTCCATGTAATATTGATGAGTGGACATCAAAATGTTTAGAGTGCAAACGTCGGGCTTGCCTGCGATGGTTCACCTTCTGGAGTCTGGCATTTATGTAAAGGTAGCTTTTGTTTATACACAAACCTACCGATTCCTGAGTAAAACAAGGCGTGCTGTAATGTTTTCTAAACAACCCAAGCTGACAAGAGAAACCGTCAGTGGCGCAAACTCCTGCCTGAATGATGTATGGTGACCGACTTTCCACGTCTCCAAATCCAGATTTTTTTTTTTTTACCTACCTACCTACCTACTCTTGTGTAACCGTATCAGTAAATCAAGCCAAATTAACAAACCAAATTAAGCGACGAAAGACATTTTATCGCGGTGTTTCAGAAACTGATCTTTGACAAGTGAAAATGAGGCTGCCCGTAACCCAATAAGGTACTGTGATGTTAAGGCCTCTCCCTGGCAGGTGTTCAGAAACGATGGGTCTGCTATGACAAACGGGGGTTGTGTGATGGTTCCCCAGTTGTCAACACACTCCTTGCTGTCCCTTCTGCAGGCCGCCGCCAAGATTGCGGAGAAAACAAGATGTTGCACCCAAAGGGTTTTGCTCCTGGTAAAGGCACGTTCTGCGAAAAAAAAAAATTAGCTGAATAAGATCTGTGTGTGTGTGTGTGTGTGTGTGTGTGTGTGTGTGTGCGTGCTGGATTCTCCACCCCTATCCATTCCATGTAATGTCTGTCATTTGAGCTGTTCAAAGGTGACTACAGCACTACCTGATACCACTTATCATTTGACTTCTGAATAGGGAAGTTTGCGCTAACTGCAGCACATTTAGGAAAACTTCTCAATTTACATTTATGCAACATGCTGGTGAATAAAATACAATGGATATGTATTACATTTGTATATTTGGGCTCAAAACTCAACTATATGAATTTATGTAATACAAATAAATTTTTGTACTACATCTGGATTAATAGAAGTATTATATTTTTTACTAAATTTCATACATATGAATTACTACAGTACTAAATCCTGCCCAATGCAGCAATAAATGTACATTGAAGCACCATAGTTTGAAGCAGTGGTTAAATTTGTAACCCTTACTGTGTAAAACAAATGTAATACTGTGTATTATCAACTTTTAGGGAAATGATTGGGCCTATATTCAAGCTGTAAGGGCAGCAGTGGTTGCGATTAGCATTACTCGCTAACTTTATGGTAGACACTTCTTGACAGACGGGGGAATATAATGGGTGCAGCAAAATCCCAGTGATGACACATGAGTCATTTTGATGACATGGGCTTTCCTCTCCTTTTGCTCCTGAAGTTCCTCTGGATCACTCGGACCTGGTGGCTGACTTGCTAAAGGAGCTGTCCAATCATAACGAGCGCGTAGAGGAGCGCAAGGGGGCCTTGGTGGAGCTGCTGAAGATCACACGGGAGGACAACCTGGGTGTCTGGGACGAGCACTTCAAGACCATCCTGCTGCTGCTGTTGGAGACGCTGGGGGACAAAGACGTGGGGCTCCCGTCCGGAACGAGCACAGACCAAACACGCAGAGGCCGCGCACATAGGCATATAATGACATGGAAATGGCATGCACAAACTTGCAGGCACCCGCAGCCACCGTTCGTGCAACATACTCTGTGTGTGTGTGTGTGTACCCCAACACTCACCGAGGCATATGTGCACAGGAATGCACTAGTGTAAACAATAGCAGCCTGGCACTCTTCAGACGTAAAGTATGAAGATAACATTTTGGAGAAAAGTATCTGTCGTACGTAGATAAGCGTCTTTGCAATTGGCAATGGGAAAAAAAGCAGACCAAAGTTATTTCAGGAGGGGTAACGGAAGCAGAGGCACTTCTATGTTGGAATATGTGTAGGCTCATAATGCAGGTAAATGAGGAGCAGCTGGGCCTGTTGGGTCTTTGTGTTCTGAGGCTGTGGTGTTTCCCTCCCCTCTCCCTCTGCAGCACACCATCCGGGCCCTGGCGCTGCGCGTGCTGAAGGAGATCCTGCGAAATCAGCCGGCCCGCTTCAAGAACTACGCAGAACTCACGATCATGAAGACCCTTGAGGCCCATAAGGACTCCCACAAAGAGGTGAGTCACGACCGTCAAGGACACCTGCCCAGCTGACTCCGGGGGCCCGTTCATCCTTACTGATGACTTTGAGCTGCCAAGCCATGCGACGAAGGTGGATCCAGAAACGGTCTGAAGAAGAGACCAAAGTGTAGGATTTCCTCTTCGCATTCAGCAGAGCTCTGGGTGCCTTCAGCAAAAAGCAGGTGATGCCAAGGAAAGGTTATTCTCAAATATATATGGATAGGGCTGTGTCCCAGGCGTGGCTTTTTAGTTTTCAAAGATGAATGCATACATATTCCCTTATGCACAAGCTACCTCCCCTAAGGGTGAGTAACTTGTTTCCATATGACCACCTCATGAGATTGAGATGCAAAACCCTGGCATTTTATTTAGTTTTATTTATTTTTTATTACAGAAACCAAAATGTTGAAATGGAAAAACTTTGTTTTACAATTTCTATATTGTACGTGCAGGGCTCTTTAAAAAAATTTTTTTTCCCCCTTTGGATCCTTGTCTTAAACGTCCCCTTCTTAAACACACACCTGCGTGCATCTGCCGCCAAACATTCATTCCAGTCTGAGTGCTGTCAGGGGCCCCTGACCACTCCTTTGTTCCACAGATTGATAGTCTAGATTGGCCGGTACCAAGAAAAGCGCCCAGGGGCGTTGCACATTCTTCCATTACGCAATTACGCCCGCTGAGCATGTGTAGACAGACCTGCTGCAACAGAAAGTCCACACGTTGGGCGGTGATTCGGAGTAAAGGGAATTAGTTTTTCTCAGAACCCAGCCCATGAGAGAATAGGCCAGTGGAGTTGAGTGGGCCGTCTAAATCGCACAGGTAAATCCTTCATCTGTGCGCCATGGCAACAGGTAGCTCGTCCCCGAACACCTGGATGACACCCTGCGAAAAGCCTGTTTTTGACCATGCACCTTTTGGCTAGTTTTCCTAGCTCAGCTCAGTGAAGTGTTTGGACAAGTAAAGGTGACAGGAGGACGATACCGATAAAAACATTTTTACATGTTTGTTTAGTGCGCTGTACATCTGCAAAAACAATTTTAGAAAAATATTTTTTTCCAAGTAAGCCAGTTCCCTTCAGATGTCCCTGGAAACTCGCAAGCAGTCTCCTACAATAAAAAGAAGAAAAATATTGGTTTGCTATACATGTTTTCAGCTTATGTCTAGAGGATGTTTTGCAACCCTTGGGGTAATTATTATTTTCTTACATCCCTTCATCTTTCAGCTGCAGTTGCAAAAGTAGCCCTTTGGTTTTGAGGGGTCTTTTACACCGCTTACCATTTCACTGGCTAGTTCAGCTGCTTTACTCATCAGGATGGCGTATTTATTTTATGCAATTATATATCAACACTGGCTTCCTTTTATGCGTATGCAGTGATGCATGAATGAAACTTTTGGTGAAACGACTCCAAAAAAACGAATATATAATAGCAGCAGTGCTTCGCCTAGTTTCCAACCCCCATGGGACTGTAATGGTCACTTCTGGATCCATGCCACACCCAGCCATTGCCACTGAGCCCCTGTCGCTGCGTCTGGCCCAGGAGGCTTCACCTGTACGGCGATGTGCCCCTCTGCAGGTCGTCCGGGCGGCGGAGGAGGCGGCGTCTACCCTGGCCGGCTCCATCCACCCAGAACAGTGCATCAAGGTGCTCTGCCCCATTGTCCAGACGGCGGACTACCCCATCAACCTGGCCGCCATCAAGATGCAGACCAAGGTCATCGAGCGCATCACCAAGGAGTCCCTGCACCAGCTGCTGCCTGACATCATCCCGGGCCTCCTGCAGGTGCCCTAAGACACAAAACCGTGGTGCTGTTCGGCTAGAGGCAGACTGGATAAATTGTGCAAATTTGAATAAATACTTTGGCATTTGACTCCTGCGGAAAACATTTATAATAATCGTCAGCTTGATTTTTAGACAGTAGCTGTTTTTCTATGCTGCGTTGAATTATTTGTTTCATGTCTTGTTAAAGGGGTAAAGCTAATCGGGGAGTAAATCATTATCTAAAAATGTATCTCAGTAATTCAGTCCTATCATTATATTTCTTATTCCATCTTATTTTCACCACTGTCCTGGGAATGGAAATGCCACTGGCTCCATTTTCTGTATTCAGCTCCGCCCCTAATCCAGCCCTGTACAATATGACAGGTGCACGTTCTCCTCGCCGCCAGTCAGTCAATGTGTCCGTCTCTCCACAGGGCTATGACAACACGGAGAGTAGCGTGCGCAAAGCCAGCGTGTTCTGCCTGGTGGCCATCTACTCTGTGATTGGTGAAGAACTAAAGCCCCACCTGGCTGAGCTCACAGGCAGCAAGGTAACTCGGTCTCAAAGTTCTCCGTCTGTCTGCTCCCCTGCCTACCTTTCGTGGGTCCTGATCAATTATACAAGTATTTGTTTGTTTTGGGCCGCTGGTTCAGACTGGTCTCTCTGTCAGTGGAGGGTCATTTCTGCCCTACTTTGTGCTGCCTCGGGTTACATAAGAAATAGGTGACCAACCAGGTTTGTGTTTTAACAGTCAGTACCCTGGCTGGACTGAGCCTGTTACATATTGACCTTAAATGGTTTGAGCAACCGGGGTTTGCCACGCACACGTTATCTTACAACACGTCATTTTTCTTAAGGACGCCCGTATCCAGAGCAACAAATTCAGAACTTTATAGAGTTGTGCGTTCACTGACGTTCTGAGGTACAACAAGCACAGCTTCTCTCGGGTATTGAACCTGCGACCTGCTGGTTAGGACGAGTCATTACTCGCTCACCTGCGATCTACTTTTAAAAGGTCGCACGACAGCCGTATACCAGACAGACGTTAATTGAAGTACGTGTCAGCATTTTTCCCTGGTTCAGCGAATGAGTAACGTGTTAATTGTCTGATATCAGCAGTCTACCTGTTTGCTACATTATTTTTCACACCTTGTGGAAGGCCCGGAGGGTGTAAAGAACTTACATGCCCACAGCATGAAAACATAGGGGGAGTATAAGAAAATAATTATTTAGTTTTTTAAAAGACGTCACATTCATTGGTAAGGTGCTGTAACAAGGGCTGATTTTTACTGTCTAGAAGACTAATTTATTTATAGAAATGAATTTAAAGTACTGATCGCAAAATTCCAGATGTCTGACACATAAGCCCTGAATTACAAGCAATACATTAAGAGAGCTTCCTCTTCATCAACAATGATTGTAAAATCCTGCCAGTCTGAAGTTCTGTGTCTGATAATGCGTAGAGTTAGTGGGTGTAGTTTGACTAGACCTGTGAGTCCAAATTTTGTACCCAAACCAGTTTTTGGGCTTTGTGCTGGGTATTCAGGTTTGAGGGAATGAAGATCCCCAACAACTGGAGTCATTCTCTGAAAAATGATCAATACCTAAATATTTACACTAAGTAGCCTATTAATATCTGTTAGAGGTTTTGTATACATAAAAAATTTTTTTAAAAAATATGATCATAGGGAAAGTGTTTTTGATACGTCAAGTACATTGACCCTTATGCATAAAACTTTCGTGCATTTAACAACATACCTTCCCTGGGCTTATTATTTTACATACTTTTGAGAAAATGGCACTTCTGTCTCTGACACAAACGTACCTTTGTATGACCTAGTTTTTTTATTTAATTTTTTTTATTCAAAGTTACTGTGCGTGTGAGATTTCAGGCTCGTTGCCTGAAGGCATCCACCTTCAAATAAAACTGTTCCAAAACTTCCAGGAACTCCTGGTGCTTCTAGGAATGACTATTGCTCAATGAATGTTTTGCACATTAAGATTATAATCAAGAATAGACAGGCAAACATAACATGGTGTCTCACACACCGTATGTGCACAATGCACTTTCTCTCTCTAGCAAAGGAAAATTGCTACCTGCACCATTGGGTGCATGAAATGGCAGAGAAAGGAATTCCATGCGATAGAATTTGAACCACAAGATTTTTCCAATAAATTCCCATATAAAATGGTAAACCTCTTAAAATATCACTCTTGCCTGATGTTTTTTGTTGGCAATATTTTGAAAAGTCAGAAAATCTTCTCTTACTCCCGGCCTGATTATAGACAAGGAAGTTGTCATCCTCACAAATGCATCAGTAACCACACAGCTGCTTGTCATTTAATTGGCTTAGAGAGTGCCTCCGAAATGGCTGTCAATTTGATCGGGCATTCTGAAGTCGCAGGCTCTTTGTTCAATTAGTTGTGCTGACACCTAAATCTATTTTCCATTTAATGCTAATGAATGCATAATGGTAAGGGATACCTCCAAGTAATGATATAATTTATGTTCCCCTGCAGATGAAGCTTTTGAATTTGTATATTAAGAGGGCCCAGACCACTAACAGCAACAGCAGCAGCTCCTCGGATGTCTCCACGCACAGCTAGCAGCAGGAGAGCCCACGGGGCCCTGTCCACGGGGCCCTGTCCACGGGGCCCTGTCCACGGGGCCCTGTCCACCCAGACTGGGGACTAGTTGTGCCTCTCTCCAGACCTGTTCAATGTCTTGGCGTCATCACCGCGACCCTCTTGGCACCTCTAGAGGAAACTTTGCTTGCTGTAATCAGACTTTTGTTCCTTTTCTCTCTCAACCTTTTTTTGTTTTTGTTGTTGTTGTTATTCCACGCAGAATCCGCAGTTTGTCCAAAATATGAGAACAGCCTCACCACTTCTGGTGTATGTTCCAGTTATTTAATCTGGCATTTAAAACAAACACACAAGGAATATTAGAATTTGATTTCTTAAAGTTGTCCTGAAATAGTGAATTCTCCGCATTCCTGAGTGCAGATCTTAGGTGAACACTATACTCGTGCTGTACTTTACCTGGGGACCTTTGCGAAGAGATGATTATAGATTAAACCTTCCACTTGAATTTCAGTATATGTTACACGATCATTTGGCTGGCCCAGTGATTATATAAATGGATCAAATGAGATTGAATTTAGCCTTGAGGTTTGTGTACATTACCTACCAAATCCAGCAGGGTTAAAAATAGGATAATTTACATTTCATTTTTGTGATTTTATGTTCAAAAGTCTAAGAACCACACTATTACCTCTGTGTTGGGAAAAAAAATTGGTATTTAGTCAAAATGTTTTAGGTGGGGTTTTTTTGTTTTTTTTGTTATATTACTTTTAACCAATATGAATTCCAGACAGAGCCATAAAAAATGTTCATTAAATTGTTTGTGTCTTGGTACCTCTTGAACTGAAAATATTAGTCTCACTCACGTAATTTTCATCTTGAGGGTGTGATTTTAAAAAAACAGGAAGTGCTTGAATTTTTAGATTATCCTATTTAATATAAGTTATTAATCACATAAGTCAAAACTAGAATTTACAATTTAAAAACAATGTTAAATTTGATTTACGGGGAACATCTCCTTTTTCCTGAGCAAACCTTGACAATCTGTAACGGAAGATTTATCTAACGGAGATGCACACATATGATATTAGTTCCAAAAGTGCCAGTGGATTAAATTATTTTTTATTATTTTAATTTTTTTTAAATTCTGACCTACACTTGGAAACAATGCTTTTGATAAAATCAGGTGTGTCTGCTGTAAAAACACTGATTCACTTTTTAAAGAAGGAAAAAAAAACAAAAAAAAAACAAACATTTCCAAGACATTGGATGTACTGTTAGTCTAAAGCACTGTATAATTTTAGACATCACCATGGACTTTCAAGAGTACTGGTGTGAGTATCAGTGATGTTGCTGCTTTAAGATCACTACAGCTGATGCTGATCCCAATGTATGTACTTCAGTATGTATGAATGTCATGGGTACATTTTCTGACGGACAGTAACTAGAGACACTACCAGGCCTTACTTTTCACTATGCTAAACTGCTAAATGTAATGAGAGGACAGTCTCGAACTTTTTCTCAAATGTGAAAACCCATTGCAAAGACAAAATGTTCTACGTTTATCCCAGTTTAGCATCGTTCCCCATGCAACTGCAGTTTTCCCAAATTAAGAATCAAGACAAAAACTTACAAGAAATGTACATTCCTTTAAATCACAGCTTTGCAATCTTACAAAAAGCAAGAAGGGTTAAGAGCTCTCTTTTTTGCACGTTAACAAATAGCCTGCATGTTTTAAGGACACCTCCCTCTGTGCTGTTGTAATCTTACTGTTGCTGCTTTCGCAGTCTGTTAAGCCTGTACATACAGTATTAATCTCAGAGAATCGATCAAACGCGAACCCATTCAAGCTCACCGAGTTTACCAAATATTAAGACCTCCAGTTGTCCATGCCTCCAAAGCCTGCAGTTTGCAGACAATGGGGAGTATTGAACACACGTGAAAACCCAGATATGAAAGGCACCCTAGTTCTCATTGTAGTGTGACACATTGAGGCATGTGGCTTTAAAAAGGTAAAATGTGTACGTGTGCCTTGATGGTATCTGGCAATACTTTTTGAACCGCTTATTCGTTTAAGACCACCGATGAGTCACTTCTCATTTTTTGTAGTATTGACCCCCCTTCCCCTCGCAGGTAAATATGTTTTATTCCTCAGAAAGAGAAAAACTGTGGGTTTATTATTTTATTTCTTTTGTGTAAAACACAAGAATTGCTGATGGATATCACCTATCCAATCGTTTACTCTTCATTTTTTCTGCTGAGGTGTTTGCCATTAGAAATGATATTTTTAGCACCTGTTCAGTGTTTTGTTTTCTTAGCTTTGTCATGCAATATCCATATCTGTATTTATATATTTGCCTTTTTTTGTGTGTGTTATGACAGTTGTACAGATGACGTTTTTTTTCTGTTAAAATCCACCTGTGACAGGATTTGCAAAAGGAAAAAAAAATCTTCAGTTTGCTCAAGAAATAAACCATCATCAAAGAGTATTTGTTTTGCCATTTTGTCTGCAATGAACCAATAAATGTTGTATATTAATAGGGTATTTATATAAATCAAGGTTGCTTTATTCAGCTTTTAATTTACACCGTTGTGTGTGGAGGTATGCCCTGTAAAACATTAACTGTGAGGTAAGAGTGCGCTGAGGAGGTCAAGGTTTCATTTTTAAACACTATCTAAAGGTAAAATATATTCTCTGGTCGTCACATACTGTTCTGAATGATTCAATGTCTGGGTTACATTTAGGTTAAACAAATGGTAAACGTATATTATCACCGGAAATTGCTATTAGAGTGGATACATTGTCATTCGTACCTAATGAGAAAAAATTATAATTATTTTATAATCCTAATTTCGACCAATTATTGAACATTGTGTAAATATTTACGGATGTCAAGTTACGGCTTCCAGAATTAGTGCCCGTAAACTGTTAAATTTGTGTCGAACGGCCAACTAAATGGTGGTCGATGTCTAGTTTAATCAGTCATACTAAAAAAAACGGTAGTCGGCAATAATGGCCCCAAACGATCCTGGTAAAGGGGTTATTCCAGGGCCGGTACTATAATATCTATTGGGGGGGTCTATTTAGAGCTATTGTCCCCCCCAATAAAATAAAACGTGTTATTTGGCAGATTTGGTCCCCCCAATGTTGACTCCATGGCTACGTAGAACCATAACCCAAACCCAGAGGGTTATTCCTCTAATCAACCAACCTGACAGCGGATTTTTCCGTGAATATGGGTTCACTATAAAATCACTGACACGATTTACCCTTGACATGAATGAATAAGTAAATGTTCTAAATGTTTCTCATCAGTGCTACAAGGAAGAGGAATAATTCATCGTCCACATTCATAATGTGACTAATATAATTTATTTCGAAAAGACGTTTGGATTTTGATATTTGGGTCTTAAAAGAAGCCATTTGAAATTCCCTTATTATTTCCTTAATAAAGAAACCGTAATGTTTTTGTCATGTTTTACCAGTAAAGAAATAACCTATCGTTTAGTTAGACTAGATTCTGGGCAACAGTACATTCGGTAAGATATAGCTAGTTAAGAAATCTGTCCAGCTATAAAAACATTTTTTTAACAGGCTAATGTTATAGCAACTACTTCAATGCACACTTTGAATTCCATCCATAGGTCATTGGAACTCACGCATTACCTATTTACTTTTTCAAAAAAAAGCGCAGGGTCTCATCAACGTCCAGTAGATATTTCACATAATGTTGTATATTGGTATTTAGAACTGATCTAGGTTTCAACAATGAACATATACTATATATAAAATCATTGTTTTTAAAATGTATTTCGGCGGAATATATCAGATTAGGCCAAAATTGTACAGAGGGAACTGAATTTAAGCACATAAACAAATTCGTCACAAACACGGCTACTTCCTGATCACCACTATTAGAGACGATTTGAAAATTACATCCAACTTGTCTTTTAGGGAACGTCTATAATTTCGAATACCAGTACTTAAATGTTTTCAGAGATTAAAATAAGTTATATCACTGGAAAGTTATTTACAAAAATGGGGGAAAACATGACTTAATTAGAAACGCGCAGCATACTAATGTTCAGAACTGTCGCCTTGTACAAGAGAGCAAGAAAATGTACTTGATCAAATATATATAGAAAAAAACGGCCTTTAAGACGTATTTTAGACGTTCGATTGCAAAATTAAATTGAACACTCGAGAGTTCGAGGGGTGTGTCGGTGGACTACCCAAATGTTATCTTGGGTATGCTAATAGAAGGACGTAGGCAGCGTAATTATAAAAGAGCGACGAGAGACGCTTACAAATCAAAGCTGTAAGTACCTGTAGTTCTGACGAGCTCCCACGTCTGTCA
Source organism: Hiodon tergisus (assembly GCA_025775045.1). Classification (NCBI taxonomy): domain Eukaryota; kingdom Metazoa; phylum Chordata; class Actinopteri; order Hiodontiformes; family Hiodontidae; genus Hiodon; species Hiodon tergisus. Next base: position 13,445 of record JAOVYW010002776.1, read on the forward strand.
GTTTATCTTTGGTCGGATATTACATACTGCGCACTGGAGAACATGCTGTTTTGGCACACACAACCCGAATCGTACAACCAACACTCAACACCGAGCTACCTGCGGTGAGTTCAAGTGTTTCTGCCCGTTACTGTTAACTTTTAAACTTTTTTTTAAATTAATAATTAAATTAATAATAATTTAAAAATTACGAGAAAAATGTAGAATCGTGTGGGGAGTTAACGGTGCACAGTTTCTTCCGTGCAATAACTTCGTTGAATAATATTCTACTGGTGAAAACCAAGGTAAATATTTAAGAATAAAAACCATCAATCGCTGATTTAAGGGCACTTTGGGGTAATCGGATTTCGCAGGAATATTTCGTTGTTCTATTTATTTGATATAATGGTGTCTCGGCTTCTTCTCTGAATTACTTTTTTTTTTAAGTCCTTGGAAATAACCCATGGATTATTGGATTGTGTATGTGTTCGTAGTTTTTTCTAGCCTTAAATCGATGAATAAGGACACGATTTTTATTAGACATTTTTTTAGTGGCTACAGTTTTCTTCAGTAATTTTATGTAAATTAAGACGAATTCACGGATAATTATTCCTTATTAACCCTAAAACCTATTAATATTCGCATTAAATTAGGCTACATAGATTCAAACAGTATTAATTTGTTAGCGCTACTTGGCATGGTTCCATACATTGGCTTTATACCTCCTTTTGAGTGAATGAGATTGGATTACCTTGTACTCCTTGTTTTTAATCCATCGTAGTAAACGTCTTCTCTCCTGTCATTTTCTGTAGTGATGCATTGGCCCCTTTCCGCAAACATGAGAATGCACAGCCGCCAACAGGAAAGGATGACAAAATGTCCCCTTTCCAATGTGTTCTCTGTGCAGCCACTTCCCCTGCTGTTAAACAGCACGAAGAAACCCTCACATATCTAAATCAAGGTACTCCCTCGTTTCTCTTCCTTATTGCAGAAACTGTGTTCATCACTGGGTTCATCTACCTTATTGAATGAAGACAGATGGAACCTCTTGGTGATTATATTTTTCAGGGATCTGATTTTAAACGAAGCCCTTTGAAATTACCCATTTAAAGAAATTTGTGGAAAGAAAATAAATGGAGGGTTGGGGGTAGTAGGACTAAGTTTGTTCTTGCTCTGAAGGCTTTGTCATTATCTACTCACAAGTAAACATTGCGTCATTTGTTACAGCGGGGGGGGGGGGGGGGGGGGGGGGGGGGGGGGGGGGGGGGGGGGGGGGGGGGGGGGGGGGGGGGGGGGGGG
>JAOVYW010002779.1:0-28395 GCA_025775045.1 Hiodon tergisus
CCCCCCCCCCCCCCCCCCCCCCCCCCCCCCCCCCCCCCCCCCCCCCCCCCCCCCCCCCCCCCCCCCCCCCCCGAGCACAGGGTGGTATCGTCAGTTGTCGTCATGAATGATTAATCTTTAGTCTGCAATCTCTGACTGAGCCTGGGGCTACAAGGAGGTGCGGCTGAAATCTCGGCGAGCACGGCAACAAGGAAACTTAAGTAATAAAAAATGAACGGAATATTATATAAATGTCAGGTGGCAGAAGTTTGTTACGTTTGGGTGATGGTACCTAGTTCCATCGAGAGGACAACACTTATTAAGGCAGTGAGTGCTTGAAATGATGTTGCCTAGGAGACGATCAATTCATCCTATGAATGGGATTTGTCCTGTTTCAGTTAAAACTCTATAAGGCCAAGCAAAAGGGAGGTCTGCAAATGGTGGAATTTCCCAGTGCCAGATGTGAAGGAATGTACTCACTTCTTTTAGCCCTTGGCTTGTCTGACCTGGAGCCCCTAAAAACTGTGTGACTAAAACTGAAAAACGTGGAAGAGCATCTTCCAGGGAAATTAAATTCTAAATGACGTCAAGACGTCAAAAGACGATGAAATGAACAGTAGCTGAAATTATTCAACGTCTGTTTTCTGTCTGTGCGATTTTTTTTTGTGACAGCCCCTCTAAAGACGTATGCTTAAAATAACCGGCGAAAGTGAAGCAATGCAAAGAAAAGGAGCATAAAAAACAAATAGCCAGACATTAAAACAAAAACGTTTCACTCGCGCTACTTCGTAGGAAAGGAATCGTTTCAAAAGCGTCTGTCCACCAGGATGATTACCCCCACCCTTTAGTTGACGGGGCAAGCCAGTCACAGGGAGTTAAGTGCCCCTGCGCGTATTACAATATTTAGCTGTTTGTTTTGCAGATACTCTTATTTAAGGCAATTTATACACCGTGAAAATGTCAGGGGTGTGTGATGTGCATTACTGGAGACCACTTCAGCCCCTTGCAGGCTCTGTCATCCGCCCCCCTCCCACGGGAAGTCTGCAGAAATGGGATAGGTGAATGAATGACAACAATTTACTCCAAGCCTCCACTTTAGAACTTATTTACAAAAGAAATAGCATACGGAACGTCTTCGCGTTTGGAATGTCCCCCTTCAGACCAGATGTCGGTATCATTGAAGCTGTATAAGCCCTTTCATAGAGACAAAAGGTTAAAAAGAGTCCTAGCAATTTATGATCTTTATAAAGGTCCTGAAATAAACATGGAACCACATTACAGAACAGTTTATTATGAAAATACTTCAAAGTTCCCTAAAATAATTTCAATGGTTCTGAAGGGAAATGGTAGAGTTTAATGGTATGGTAGAGTTATTTAATGTCAAATAATCTTATGTTAAATATGATTACTCGGATTGCTATTGGTTAGATTGCTAAATATATCCTAGTTATGTTAGGTGCATTAGCTACGATCGGTCCTGTTTGTTTTGTTTGTTTTTTGCTGTATATATAGTCAACATCGAAAAGGTTTTGTAAACTTTAGAGGACAAGACGTTTAAAGAACTACGCATATGATTGAAGAGTTTATGCACTTACTTACTTTTTCTTACTTATAGCCGACTCCTAGTCTGATTCATTGCCTTCTTCTGGATAAAACACAATTAATCATAGATCAGACATTATGTGTTTGCATTTGGGTAATGGGGACACTACTCAAAAAAGCCACTTGGGACACTGTGGTTTGCAGATAAACTGTCTATGGTTAGGAACAAAGAAAATCCGAACCTGTTGGCAGTTTGAAGATGGATTAGTTGTGAACTAGAATAAAACACTGATTGTTTCAGGCAGCATGATGTCCTTCCTTGGGGCTGAGGATGGAGAGGTTTGAATCAGTACCTTGAACTGACAGCGTCCGTCACTGATGGCTATCGCCGGTAATTGATTTGTGTTGTCCAGCCGAGGTCTGGTTATCACTCCATGCTTCCCATGCCTCTCAAAACACAATCGGTCATTATTGTGACAGAATAGACATAAATCATCTGACAGAAAGCTCAACAGGAAGTCATATTGTTTTTAACAATAACCATAACTTTAATGAAGAAAACCATAACTTTAAAGAAAGCTTCTTCTTTAACGTTATGGTTATTCGATTCTGATGGAAAAACAACATACGAGGCTAGCAAACCCGAGAAAAACAAAGAAGAATCGGATGTGATTTGAGGACAGGAATCCTGGAGCTCTGACAGCCGCCTGGACGAGGAGCAAACGGGCCGGTGGAAAAGGGCCAGAGAAAAAGGGCCAGAGATTTGTCCTTGAAGCATGATGTACTGAACTCCTAGAAATGCAGAGCTTTTGAATGAGCAGTCGACACATGGAACCCGATTTACTGCACACTGAGATAGAAATTTGTGCGGAGAAAATGTATTTCATCCTGACATTCTGAAAAAAAATAAGTACAATTTATCAATAATAATAATACAAAACACATAAGAAATTGTATTGCTACTAACATATTTTCACACTTCTGAAAACCATAGATTATAGCCTGACAGAGAGGTCCAGTTATTCAAATCGTGCTATTTGTGGATAAAAAACTTTTTTTTTAAAAACTCATCCTGAGGGCTATAATATTGCTGACCTAAACAACCATCTCTGCTGACCTAAGAATCAGCCGAGAATGGATTTGAACATCAGATTCCACTTTATGCATGAAAATGACCAGTGAAACTAATTAAATGCATGTGTGGTGTTTGTGTTTGCCTTCTCACTTGTGTGAAAGTATATACCTGTCTACAGTTTGATTTCCCTTGTGCAAGAACGGAACTTTATGAGTAATTATGGACTACATTGCTTGTTCCTATATTGGTGGAGATAATTAATGATTACTGGAGTACATTTAAGAGATATTCTAAATATTCCAAAGGAGAGAAATCAAAGCAGACCATGTAATTGCAGACACTACCACACCCTATAATTAAAACTGAATGTGACTAAATGTGACTAGAGGTAGTGAGTCCTTTTAAATGGTTTAACTGCAGTTTTGTTTTTGTTTGGTGCAGTTGCTCATTATAAACCGGCCTACCAGCCCAATGGCAGTTGTAGTGGTCTTTGCTATTGGGTGTAATTCTGCCCTTCTGAGTTGTTTACCTCAGAGGTGGGGTCAAGGGTTTCCTCCAATTACGCAGTCAATTTTTTCCAGGAGAGTCTAGGAGGAGACAACCAATAACTTCAATCTGAGTTTTAATCAGTAGAGCCTGAATTATAAGACAACACACAATTTGTTTGCAAATATAAGTAATTATAATGAACTAATGAACTTAGTGTTCACATGGGTGTCTGCTGTATCTTTTGGGAATTCTAGTGAAGTGTTCCTGGCTGGTTCTTCTTCACAGACTTCTCTCAGGTAAAGTTCCATCGTGCGTGGTTGACTGAAGCAAGTTGTTTCTCCAGTTATAGAGGCGAGTCCAACAGCCTACTAAACAAAAGTTCCCCTGTGAGAGATTGCAGGTCTCATCACAAGGGCCAGGTCTGGCTTTCCCAGATCCTATGGGAAGGCTCTCTTCTGATGTTAGAGATGTTGGAGAGGAGTTCATCCTTTTCTCTGGGAGGAAGAAAATCTACTGTTCAAATGTTTAATTTAGCAATGAAGCTACAACGTGGGCTACATCGTGATTCTTGTTATGTTCATGCCTGGTCACCCTTCCGTGTGACATTTTAATAATATTTTTTAGATTGTGATGAAGTTATTTCACAGGCCTCCAGTCACAACTGCTTAAAAATCTTGTCTTGTCTCAAACCAACCCAGACTGGAAACACACACGACCATAAATGGGCATAGTCCATTTTTCGTCAGTTCATCATGTTGAAGCGCAGAAGAGCTCAGATGTACTCTACTCTCCAGTTCCCTTTTGGATCTATCAGCTTCCTGCTTGGTGGTCATAGCCTTTTAAGAAAACATACAAACCCCAGGTCCACAGAGCAATTTAAATGGGTGAGCGGAAGGGGAAGGAAATCTTTAATTACTCCAGAATTAAAGTTGAAGTTTGTCTGCTTTTCTTCAGGAAGCCTGGCCTCACCAATCGCTGGAAATGAAACGACTGGTGACTTAGCATGTCAAGTGGGCTATGAAGCTACATTGCACAACTCTGTCACAATTCATGTGACCTCCTTCATTTTGGAAGTTTCAAAGGTTGTGTTAAAATAAAATGAATTAAAAGTGCATGCTACAGGAACATTTTTATGATGACGTTCTGGAATTCTTAGAAAAAAATATAGACCCCCATATAGGCTGAAAATTAAATTTTTGGGAACTGATTTTGGGACCTCACGGCAGGGGGGCTTTTGTCAAAGCAACTATTGACTGGTAAGGGTAGCGCTGGGACAGCTACCGTGAACAAGAGGAAAGGGAAATAGAATAGGGGTAGAACAAACATACACAGCAAAGCAGAAATCGCTCATCCAAGCTGATGGTCTCAGCCCCATAGCGGAGTGTGAAGCATTGCAATTTCCCTGAATTTAGTCAGTAGAGACCCAGCATTACTTTATTGTAAATTACCAGCGCTCATTAGTTTTGTTATGGGATGAAGACATAGCAGATTATGATTCCACAGTAAGATTATAGGCAATTAGAGGGCTGCAATGTTTAATTTATTCCTCCTTTGTGTAACATCATGCCATTTTCTTTGTGGATATTGCTACTTGACTACACATCCTAACCAACCAAAACTCCCATAAATTTTGCAAGAAGCAACCCTGTTATTTTTCATGAAATTTTAGTTTCTCTTCTGATAACCTTCAGATTGCTGTTTTCAGATTACATTGCTCTAATTGTTATTATTATTACTACTATCATTATTAATAATAATTAAAAAGTTAAAATATCCACCAAAGAGGTGTAAGTTTGTTCATAGGTAAAAAAGTGTTTTGCATCCCATAATGGAACGACGCCCCGGTGATGAACAATGCCCTCCAAAGAGAAGGCGTAGGTGGCCAGTCTGGGTTATTCAATATCAACGTTATTGCCAATGACGCTAAGCAGCCCAACAATGAACACATGTAGCTATGTAAGTTTAGGCACTGGCTTTACTGTGTTAAATGCCCTTGCCTTTTTAGATAAGTACATGTCAGTCTAGGTAGCTTATTTTATAATTGTATAACAATATTTGTGTAATCCTGAACTTACAGATTTCTGTTTAGGGACCATGCACAGTCCAAAAAAACTACATTTCCCTCTCTCTGGCACCAAGGAATGACTTTATCAACCATCAGCCCCTAGCCGGTGCTCCAGCACCCAGTCACAGAGAGCCATTAGCAGGCCATGAACCACATTGTTCCTTAAAAGCAGAGTACAGACATTTCCTTACTCTCTTCCGCTGCAGCCCTATGGCTGTGCTCTAAGAAGAGACCATATGAAACTCTCTTCCACTACAGCCTCCAGCTGGGCAGTAGAGAGAGACACATTCTTTCAGGGCTTCCACCTACTGAACATCACGTATAACCCTTTTTTCTCCTTTTATTTTTATTAAATATTTTACTCAGTAAACTGTCAAAACGCAAAAACGCTCTGCGCATGTGGATACTTCTCCAGCATAATGTTTTGAGGGTTAACTTCTTAAGTTGATGAGGAAGCTTTGGGTTAACTTTCGTGCCTAAACCTTCACGTAATCAAGGTGAAATTATTAAAATGTCTTTTAACTCGGCTCAGTTTAACGTAGACCTTGCATGCAATCTGTCCCTCACTAATGCTAACAACACCACAAACTGATCACACCACAACTTTTTTTGAACAGAGCTAAACATACCGTTTTACGTTTTCGTTTGTTCCGACTAATAGCCTACACCATGTGTGGTCAGGCTGAACGATCTCTCCTACATTTTGAACCTCTTTATCAAATTTCTTTTGTCCACCATTTTGTCCACGTGTGTTGCCTCCCTTATCGTTTGTGAACTGGTAAATTATTAGATTTTTTTTACCTGGTGGACTGTGTTGATTTAATTTAAGTATCAATTTAAGTCCGAAAATCAGTCATTTGATAAGTGCTCTTTGCCACTTAGAGATGTTACAGATAGATCCTGTCCACAACACAGCCTGTGTAAATTAGTACCTACACATCTCAGTATATCTCTCATCGAGCCCCCCAACAAATTCATCAACTATTCGAGGCTGCGTGAACGAGACGTAAAAAGCTCTTTCCGCTTCACCTGCTGCCTCAGATGTATCTCATCAAATGGGACATTACATACCACGTTCTCATCTGGTGTCCAGATCACTAAACTGGCTCTCATCGGACCTGTATAAAAATGACCCTCTGCTACCATTTTCCTGCCGCTCAAGCTGTCCGTCCTCTACTTTGATATCAGTGAATGTCTGAGATGACTGGTCAATGAGTGAGTGGGGTTGTTTCTTTTATTTGATTTTTTCTCTCGTAGCTCACTAGAGTCCAGGATTCCATCTGGACTGGTTGATAGATATGTTCTTGGACACTTATGACTGAACCCTTGTGTGTAATGACTATTCCCTGCTCTTTAAGTTGGTTGCAGGGTGTCAATTCTTTTTATTGTCCATAGTTGGTGGCATAGTTGCACCTTTTTTGCAGAACTGGCTGCAATTCGAATCCTCCTTAAACTGCACCACAAATCAGATGCACTTTGCTCCCTGGTCTCCAATTCGAGTTTGCTAGATTGTTCATCATGTACCTCGAGGTAAGGCTGGTAAAATTCCATGCATTCCTCCTAACGCAGATCATCATGGTTTTTATGTGGCTGAAAGATCCTATCATAAACGGCAATATTACCCCTACTATGCTGTTATGCTGATGGAGTGCTCCTCCAGTAAAGTGTTCTTCAGGAGAAAGAGGGGTTAAGTAGAAGCCTTGTCCATGCTCTCTCTGAAGTCTTTGCTATACAGATGCTGTGTTGAGTTTGGGATTGACTGGGATTGATTTCACCTATTAATAATAACATAATAATAATAATAATAATAATAATAATAATAATAATTTATTCAGCACTGTGTCTCAACCTGAAGCAAATTTTACATGATAAAAGCCTGGACAAAGAACGATACACAAGTTTAGGAAAACAATGTCTCCAGTCTTCTTTTATGGTTGCAAATAAAAATACCTAGCCACTATAATCCTTCCCTCCAACAAGATGTATGGCTGCGTGGCTACAGAATTTCCCTAACCCTGCAATACCATGACGATGCCACTGCCTCTCACCTTTACCCAAACCCTCTTTGTGGTTTGTTGACGCTTTGACTGGTCGCAATCTCTGCTTTCAGGAGATTAAATTCTCCTTATTTCTTGCAAAAAACTATGCCAATTTTATTACTATGTAATTAGTTTATAATCTGTGGCTAGAGCATTTGTCTTGGGGCGGATCCGTGGTTTGGAGGGCCACTTGCGTGATGGTTGCTTTTACAAGTGAAGCGGGCTTCAGTGCATAAATACACACCATGAAGCTGCTCGAAGACCAGATTTTCCATATTTTTGGGGAATTTCCTTATCCGTCCTTCCTCTCTCTTGTCATGTTCTGGGAGACCAGCATTTGCCGGTTTGGTGTGAAATAGTAGGGGGGAGAGCACCCATTATTGATTAATGTTACTAATGTTTCTGTCAGAAACCCCATCTGTGCCACTTTTTTGGGGCTTGGACTGCTGAAACTAGCTGATTATGGAATCATAGCCAGTTATAAACACCTTAAGGAATCTGTCCGGGTCCATATTGAAAACCTGTCTGATTGAGAATGGTGTACTCTCAACTAGAGTAAATTACTTGCTAGTCCTTAATTCAACTGTCCTAGTTCCAGCAGCGGCCGCAAGTAATTTGACCCTTGAGCAACAAAAATTTCCTTTTCCAACTCCTTTCCTCTATGAGTCGTGTTCCAGACACCTTCGATATTGTGGAAAATTGACATCTATTGCCCAAGTTTAACGATAAGGATCCTGAGACCTTTTTCTCACTGTTTGAACGTGTGGCTGATGCTAGGTACCTAAATATTACAGTGTGTGTTAACGCGAAAGGCTTAGGAAGCAGACTTTTAGCAGTACTGACAGCCAAAAAACAAGATACTGTTAAGACTGCTGTGCTATAGGCTTATGAATTGATGCCTGTAGCTTTAGGTAGTTGAAAAAAGCAGACTCGTGTTGAATTTGCTCATCAATTACTGTCTCAGTTCAATCGGCTGTTGACAGTTATGAGGCACTGTGTGACCTGGTGGTGTTATGGACACCGCCACTGATTACATTAATGAGCAAAAGGTGAGGACAGCCTCTGAGGTGGCGGTTTTTGCAGATGAGTATGCAGTAACTCATGTCGCATGGTGAGAGGTCTCCTCTGGGAATGTGCGATGTCTCCTTTAAGGCCTCAGGAACACACCGGGCCCAGGTGCGTCACAGCAGCACAGGTGTGCCGTATCAGCAGTGCCGACCCTCACAGTTACACCCACCAATCCTCTGCAAAGGAAGCCCGACCTGGAAACGGCAGATATAGTGGGAGGGCAGTCACACCACCTAAAACTTTGGCAATCTTTTCCACAAACGACAAAAAAAGTCTTGCGTAACAGCAATCACAGCGGTAAACTGAGACACTAGTTCTCACTAAAATGACAGTGGCGATTGTAATGTTAAGGTATGAAAGTTTTAAATAAACTGCTAAAGTGTTCTCTACATACTGACACAAACATAAATATGTATTTATGCATTTAAATTAAAATGATCTCGGCAGAAATGGGAGCATGTGAAAAGGCGTGTCCCACCCCTACAGCCCTACACATCGCCTCTGTTCTGTTTAAATAAAGAAAAGAAATCAACTATACGGAATGCCACATAATTTGTGACCATGCCAACAAACTCTCCATCCAGAATTCAAATGGTAGGTAGGTCTAGTTATGATTGGGTGATTTAAAACAATTGTGATCAATGAAATCTGTTAAGAACTAAATTATTAATGTAATGGCAAAACGATACTTATACTCCAGACTAGGAAGTGACCCAGAAGGTTTCTGTATGAAACATTAAACAACATTGACTTGGATTACACAGACCCAAATGACCCAAAATGAGTCCCAAACCACCACATCACGGCCGTTGTCATTTTTCATGTTTATAAGCAATGCGGTCTAGAACGTGGACGTCAATGTAATTTTAATTTCTTATTTATAATGGACAACAACAAACAGAAAAATAGTTTTTCTGACAATTCTGACAATGGACATCATGGATTTAGGGTAAAGGTTAGTGGCAGGTCTTTTTTTAGACAACTCGGTTGTGTAATAATGCTCGAAAGCCGAGATGGCTTCTTCTTATGTCAAAGAAGAATTTAAAAAAATAATAATTCTCAACTAATGACCAAATCAAAATACATAATGCATGCGGAAAAAAAAGTTTTATGTAATGGTGAAAAATAAATTGTCCAGTTAATTTTGTGCATTTGACAGCTTGAGATTAAAGTCAATTTCTCAGGAGAGGTACAGTAAATAATAAATGTTTTTGAAAACAGAGGGAGAGAAAATGACAAAGCCGTTTTCAAATGAGCTGTCATTACTGTCACTTTATTTTCAGTTGAGAAAATCGTCCACTCGAGATGCTAATTTAGTTTTTATTCAAAGCCTCGTTGAGATGAACTCAGACTCAAAACGAGTAACCCTTTGCCCCCACATATGGCTTAACCGACAAAAGAGATGAAACCGATTTCAGAAGCTATTGGGAAAAAGATGAAGAATTCCCAATTTTTTTAGGCTTGGGATAAAAAAAGGAAAAAAGATCCCTATTATTTTTAATGAAATGTTTTTCTTTTTTGCTGGGCATCCTGTTTGGTACGTAAGAAGGCAAGCGATTAGGCATCGTATATGACAAAGAGAGATGCACTCAAAGCAAGGCTGACATGCTCGTAGGGGGAGATAACTGAGGGAGTGGGTGTTGCGTGGGGTGCATTCAGGGGTGGTAGAGGGATTATGGAAATGCAGGGCTGTTATTCAGTCATTAGAAGGTGATCTAAGCTTTTCACTATACATGACCGTAATGTCTCACTGATGCGATTAGACAGCTTTTCGATGTACGTTGTGTTCCTGCATCGACGGGATGGATGAATCTTGACTTTATATCAGATGCTTTCTGTTGAAAATGCTTCCTGTGCTGATCTGTTTGCAGGTCAACGTGGTGACTTCCAGCTGGGATAGGTAAAGGAGCCTCTAAATTTATAAATATCCTAAACTCTGAATACCAGAGGACTTACGATATAATTCTACGTGTATAATAGGGATAATATTCTTAATTTATTCAAACGGAACTCTGTCCCACTGTAACCATGAATTTAGAGGTTTTGGTTTTCCTGTTCGCTTTCAGCCATGAATAATGCGTGATTTAATGCATTAAGCAGATCTGGCGAAGAAACAAACACAAATCCTAAAACAGCTGAACATCTAAAACTCATCCATTTTCGTGTAGATTGAATTTTGCTGCATAATACATTTATATGGTAAAAACAAAACGAAACACACACAGGAAAAGAACAACAATTATAAGTAAAGAGTATTCATGTTAACTTTCCCCGAGGGATCACAGAAGCTTCGGAATCTTCTAATGCATGGTGACTCCTTAAAATGAAAAAGGTAATTAAGAGAAACTGAGGTGCAAATAAAATTAGAAGCAAAGAGGAATATTAGCCATCAGCACAACTAGGAGAGAAACCATGTTCTCAATTTAAGTTCAAGCATAAATTATTTTCAACTTGAACTTTTTTATAAATATTTTTGAGACACCAGCAGACCATGATATAAAAATCTAGTTAATATTAAACTTTGGATAAAGAAATGTCAAATTGCTAAATATCAATTTACAAGTGATCTGCAACTTTGCTTCAGTATCGAATTATTTACTTTTTCCCCCCCCTCAAGAGTTATACATTAATCGCTAATAAAATATTGAGGAAAGACAAATACAATAATTGAACTTTTTATGTAAATTGAGCAAGTAAAGAGTAGTCTTTAGCAAAGGTAGGAAAAATCCACCAATACCCCGTAGTTGCACAAGTTGCACAATACCCCATAGTTGCACAAGGTACCCGCCACCACCTACAGCTACACCTTTTATTGCATTGTTGTACATGTCAGAATTATATTCATATATACATAGGCAATTTATTAGTTACCCGCAAGAGGTGTGGGTACCATATAACATGATAAAGTCTGAAAAAGAGACCAAGTAAAACTCTGATCTGATTGGGAAATACTTAAGTTAAGCGGAACTCAAGTGAACTCACTGTGTACCTGCGTTCACTAAAGATGATTTTGTCATTAGCTGGGGTTAAGGTAAGCTTCCTATTTCTGAACACACCATTGCATTACAAGGAGGAGGCTATACCCAATGCCATTTCTTTCTGTAACTTAATAATCAACAATATGTGTACGACAGTGTACTGTGCAACAGAGAAATGGAATGGTCTTTTTAAAGTATACTCTTATTGTAAAGTTCCTATGCTACCCCTATGGATATTGCACAGTTATACAAGCCAGCCAGTGTAATAACATGTTCAGTAATTATTTCTTCTTTTTATTTTTTATGTTCCCTAGCAATCTGAGTCCCCCGTTTCGGGAAATAGTAATTGCAAATGCGGCTGCTTATTGTGGAATAAAACCTTTCCGGTTTGATGAAAGTAATAGAATATAACAATTACTTTGGTGTCTCTTTTGGGATTGGGATATAACATGTTTTCCGTGTGCAAGCTAAATAACATTTCTCACTCTTCCAGTCTGGCTTGGAAGACAAATATTCTCACATTTTTAACTGTGCTTACAAAATATGTGAGAAATAGGAATTATCCATAATGTGTAAACAGAAAGCTCAGACAGACAGGAAGAAGAATGGACTTGTCTTGTCGAAGAGCGAGGAGGAAAGAATAAGAAACAGGAAACGAGGGAGACGGATGGAGAGAGGGTGTTCTCGCTTGTCAGTTTCCCCTCACTCGAGTTTCCAACTAGCTGCCTCACAAACAGTCCCCTGAAAGAAAGAATAGTGTGTATCCTGATAAAAGCCGCCATTTACCGTTTCGCTGCACGTTCCCCTCGGGCACCTCTCTTCAACTGCTACCAGAATTCATATTTTTACTCCTGTACGAATATTTAAGGGGGAATCTCATTATTATTATTATTATTTTTCCTTCTGAACACATGGATGGTCCCCCAGGCTATGAGTTCTAGAAGGTCTAATTAATCTTCACAAGGTTATTCTCACATCAGTGTTGCACCCACACACTTGTTCACTCACTCACTCTCTCTCTCTCTCTCTCTCTCTCTCTCTCTCTCTCTCTCTCACGCACAGAAACAGTCAGCGGTCTAAAACATTAACGCTCTCTTTAGGAAATACTTCACCTCTAGCAGTTACGCATTTATTCAATTTAAAGAAGATTTGATTATGGCAAGCAGCCTGCTGTAAAATGGTATCGCTGGGATTAGAACATACAACTCACTGGTCGCTGACTCTAAACAAATGTGGTCACTCAATGTATGGGTACACTAATGTTGTCAGTGCCATTGCACTTGGCTCATAGTAAAGAAGTTTGAACCTAAAGGATAAAACAACCCACTTGTACACTCAGTCGATGGCTTCTCCGACCACGGGCAGTTGTCAAACAGCTTTACTGTTCACAGCTTGGTGCAGCTTGTCACTGAGGTGGTAGGGAAATAATGTATTGTCTCATCTTCCTCTCACTTTCACAAATAATACTTAAAGTGGAGGCTTTGCGTAGACAGGCAATGACGTCCATGTACCGTGTACCCGAATGTGTCAATGTGACTATCACACAGTAGGGTGTATGATACAAACTACATTTTCTCTGCCCTGCTTTAATGAGCAAGAACACCCGATATTTCTGCCTGCTCAAATTCTAACCACAGGTAAATCACATGAATAAAAACAAGCTCTTCTGCACTGTTCTTCAAGTAGGACTTGGATTTCAAATTTCCCGAATGGAGTGTATTTATAGCGAATCGTCTGAAATTGGTGACAAAAAGCATCAAAATACTTTTGGAGTTTGCGGTTAGATTAACTGAATAGATTTCCATAAATCATGTGTTGGCTATGACAACAAGCATTGCGAGTGTCAGAGGAAGAGGCAAACGGAACAAAACATCCATGCTGAAGAATGCTTTTCATTTCGCCAGGCATGAACATTAACTCCCAGCAAATCACCGCCCTTGGCCCTGCATCACAAATTACTGCCATTGCATAACAAGTAGGCAATTACCACGTTCTAACTGGCGCCATACAAACCGATGGCCATGAAAAGGCTGGCTGAGATATTCCTCCATCCTGAATTCAAACAAAATCTGTCTGAGATGAGTAGCCATGAGGGATGCTTTTTAAAGATGCCGCGCAGCGTCTGCGTAGCTTGGACAAAGTGCAGGCTCACTGTTAGATGTGCAAGGTCAGTGCCGTGCCGAGCTTTGTGTTCTACGTGATGCCTCCACGAGTAATAATAAGAACGATGAACCTGTCTGATTGAAAGTAATGCAAAGTTACTGTGATTACCCGAAGTCAGGCAGCCAAAGCCTGCAGAAGTATTGTGGCAAGTTCTCCAAGATGCTCGAAAACAATCTACCTGCCGATTGTCTTATAAAACTGCACAACAGTGTACTGAAGAGAATTGATGCAGTTTCAAAGGCAAAGGGTGGCCACAATAAATATTCCCTCCCATTATTTTATTTTTTTGGTATCTGTTTTTAAATCTTTATTGTTTATTGTCCTTTATACTATTTATTTTATATTTAGAAACTTTGCATTTCCTTGTTTTTAAAGCATCTTCACTTCAATTTTACATGTGCCTAAGACTTCTGCACAGAACTGTATATTGGCAATTGCCTGGGGTGTTACAAAAGCTGCTTTTTTCATTTTCAGTGTAATACGACTTGGCGTTTAATGTTTTTTTTTAGTCTGCTTCCATCCACGACTTCACAAAAATCGATAGGCATATTTAAAGGTCAGAGTGTCATTCAAGTACCATCCACACACATCGTAAAGATTTTACATACTGTTCTGTACCCATTCACCATGCAAGCCTCAGCTATTCTCCTTTATTTCATATTGAAGTGCTTTTACTCAACACACGTTCAAAGAATATCCAAGTGGGTAACAATTAGATTGAACATCGCACAATTTTTCACTGAATCCCTGTTTTTCTTTTCTTCACTACAAGGACACTGAACATTACTGAATTCGGTACATTTTAAAATTTATTTTCTCTTTATTTACAAATGTGACAAAATATGAGCCCACAGACTCATGTCTTGATATGGGTTAGTGAGTAGGTGGCAGAAGCATGTCGGTGTGCGTTTGCAAGGAGGATAATGCAGGCCAGGAACAGACTCTTCACCTGGTGGAACAGAAGACGAAACACCGTTAAAGAATGCACAGTCCACTTACATAGAGTGAATTCTCAAATAAGCAATAACATCTTTTAGCTGTGTGTACATAATTTTTTTTTGCTTTAAATATCACACCTTAACCTTTAAAGGCTGATTTGATTTAGTTTTCCTGTCTTTTTCACGCTGTGCTCCATCTCAGCACAGACAGACACAGTAAATACAAAATGGAAGAAAAAGCTGGATTGGGAATTAGTTAAGTGACGTCAGCCTCTTAACTCCTGTTGTTGCCTCCCCTCTTAAAATAACAATCACTGTGTTTCTCGAAGCTAACCGAAAGGCTCTGTTTTCTATCCCAACACAAAACCCCAAAATAGAGCAGGCCCAAATAGCCTTTTACATTGTTTCAAGCTTACTGAAGTATTGCTGGAAGGTTTTATTACACATTTGGTAATAAATAACAATGTAGCAGATGAAGGGAGGAACTTGGAGTATATTATTACAGAGGTTCAAAGCAAGACATTTGAACTGAAGCCTTATTTTTACTCTGGTTTACCGGGGGAAAAACTATACCATTCTACAATTGTTTTAATAAAAAGTAAAGGTTAGAAATGAAAAGTATAGATTCATTAAAAAATAAATAAAAAGAATTTCATAGAATAGAATTACATACGATGTATAAACACAGTTCAAAACTTTGATTTTGTTGCTGACCTTGAAAGCAGAGGGCAGCGGAGACCTATGGTTTAATTTCCTCCTACAAGGTTTTAAAATATAATTACCCTATGATCAAAAGAGAATGAAATGAGTGTAACTTTGGCCTCTGTATATGATTTTACACTCGGTTTCAGAAAATTCAAATTCACTGTCCTTTCATTCGTCAGCTGTGCAGAAACTTTCCTATTAGGGACTACAATGAGCACAGATCGGTTTTAACTCTCAGTAGTTGAATGCCTGGAACTTTGGGCCTGATGCAATCCTTTGCAATACAGTGGGACTGCCATTCTCTCACATAAGCAGTAGTTGACTTTGGCTTATACCAGAGTAATTGTTTTTTAATAAAGTTTGTTTCAAAGACATTCAATGAGACTCAAAAAATGCATGGCAAACGGTTCTAGGAGGTATTTACTGCGGTGTGCCTCTAGCCAGCAGCGTAACCTCCAGTCACCAGCTTAAAACTGTTTGGCATGATTTTGACTAGAAGTATTGACAAAGGCACCAGGAGACAGCAATATTCTGACCCAGAGATTTTCTGTCTCTCCTGGCTCAGAGATTTGTTTTGTGTGACAGTAGGTGTTTCCCCCCCCCCCGTTTTTTTATGAACAAAATTCAAACATGAGGGACTTGCACAATTGCAACAAATTGCACAATTGATTTCAAGGCTTAAGCACAGGAAATGAGAAACAAAACTGTACGAGTGGCGCGAATAGGGCTATTGGACAATGCTAAAAAAAACCCTGTTTCTTTACCGGTTTGCTTCTCTCATTGACGTCTCTGGAACACAAATTATTTAACACAGTGCGCGCCTGTGACCTGCATTGACCTAAAATAAGTGCACGATTTACACCTTCCATAACCTTGTTTCAACCAGAGACTTCTGCAGAAACGTTCATTCGTAACAGCACAACAGTTTCAGAAAGTTGCATGCTGCTGCCTCTTCTCTTCAGGTTACCACAGCTGCAGCTAAAGCACTCTGCCCACTTAAACCGGAGACCATATGAATATGGATTAAATTATGGAGTGTACTGATGCATAAAACTGAAGGGCAGAGCTTACGTACCACAAAGGATGTCCATTCATCACGTTGATTGTTGTTTGTGTGTCTTGTCTAAGGATATATAAACTACCTTATCTACCATATGCATGACCTCTTAAACCATCTGAATTGTCTAAGGAATTTTATGTATCGATTTAATCCTCACACTTATTCGACATCTTCCTGGGTTACACACGGGCACTTCTGTCTGTCGTACGTGTGATTGAGTACAGCATTTTATTCTCATGCTATGGTTTGGAATTTTTTGGTCGTACCTTTGGCTGTATTTTGTGTTGATAGCTCTGTCAGTTGCTAAATATATGAAAGAGCAAGTATATGAGTGAGGGTCCATGGCAGGATATGCCAGCCAGTGGTCGGAGTACAATGGACTTACACACTAAATAATGAAAATGAGAAATGTGAATGAATGCGAAAATTGCCACAATCCGCCCAAAAAGTCCACAGAATGGCCGTATGTGTAGGCAACATAAAAAAGGTAGATAAAAGTAACCATTCATCGGCATCTGGTGCATGATGGGAAATCTAGGTGGGCCTCAATCCGCTGGAGCAGATTGAGGTATACTAGTTTTAATCAGCCAATAAAAACCAGGCACACCCAACTTGGAAGAAATATATTACATTACTATGCTAAATGTTTTTTTAATTTTCCCAATTCCAGCGGTTATGCACCTAGGGAGGCTAAAGAAACAACGGTAAAGGAGAAAACAAAAGAAACAAACAAAGTCTTAATAAAACACACCATTGGTGGCACAGATTAAAGAAAAGCAATGGCCCTTCAGTAAAGAAATGGCCCTAACACATAGTTGTGTATTAGACCGTTTTGTACAGCTAATTACGACAGGATCGGCCCAGAACCAGAGCAGCCAAAGCCCTCTGGGTGGCGTTTTCCGGAATGGTAAAAAGATACCAAGCTGTCTGGACAGCTGACAGCTTCAGGAGCAAGAGCTCAGATGTGAGAGTTGGGCACTCCATCCAGGCGAATACTGACCTGGAAGACTGCATTAAAAACAGAGAACCATTCAAGAAACAGAAACGCATCCATACAATCCATTGGAAAGCATCGAAGAAAAACATTCACAATGGGTGTAAAACAATCCTTTTTAAGCGCAGAGATTTAGTGATGTAAAATTTCTACAGTGTTAGGCAGGCCACAGAGGCATTCATGCAACACTATAAAAGCATTTCAATGGATGGATTACAGAACAGTCTAGGGAACTCTGGGTCAGCATATCCAGCGTGTAATTGGATTCCAGTAACCCCTTAATAGAAGGGTGCCGACAAAGGGATGCTCAGCACATAGTAGACACAAACAGGGGAAAACATTCATACAAACAGATGGTCAAGTGTTGGAAATGAAGCTGAAGGCGGACTTCCAACGGACATGGAGTGACTTTTGTCATTTCGTTTAAAGACCTTGGATGCATCACAGCATAGAACTAAAGATGTTGCACGAGGCTTAGTACATCTAGTATGAACCTGAATCGCAGAACCCTACTCTTTCATAGAAGTTGGCCGCATGAAAAACTCAGAGCACTAACTGGTATAAACAGATGCACAAAGTAAGTAAAACATAATTTAAAAGAACGGTCATATGGACCTTGTATGTACAAACAGCGGTTAGAGTGAGGTCAGGTTGCATATAATGTCTGGCAGAGAGCAAAAAGCCGGATACGGTGAGATTTCATCCAGTGGCAAGATGAATGTGCTGGAGGAATGGTTGCCTGATCCTGTTGGCAGGATCAAATACTTTGAAATACCTGAAATTGGAAATGCAAAAAAAGCCCTGGGGTCAACACATTATTACCATCAAGGTCATGAATTACTCGAATGATGCAGTTTCCCATCACAGCTGTGAAAGTGGCATTTTTAGCTCTTTAGGGCATGATGCAACTGGGGGGCAAAAAAGCTCCTTTATTGGTGACTGCAGGATTGCCTCACTGTCACAATGCACGCATATTCTTTTCTGCCCCCAACAGGACTTTTGAACACATTTGGACACAACAGTCATTCAACACAGTGACACAGATATCACGCAGTTATTCTTTTCTGTCAGATTTTTTGATAAAGCATTATGAACAATGGAGTAAAAGCCCTGGAAAAAATCGAAATGAGGTCTGGGTTCCTGAGAGCAATCATGAGTAAACCGAAAGGCTTTTCCTCAGCGTAGGAAGCCAAAAAAACATTTTTTGTTGTTGTTCTTTATTGCTCTTATTTTGTGATTAGTACTCATTTTTTTGAAGCATGAGGCTTGTGACCGGGATTTGGAAGTGGGATGGAGTGGGGGGGGGGGGGGGTGATGGGAGAGGTCACGTTATATAAGCCGTGGAGATTGGCAAAGAGAGTTTCACGTTCTGTGCTGGCGTGTCTCAAGCTTGGCTACATCTCTTTGCCATCAGACTAATCAAAGCAAGGTATTTCCATAATAGGAAGAGTTTTAATGACCGCAGCTACTTAAATGAAAGCATTAAACTTTACGAGACAACCTTTTAATTGCAAAAGCTAACAGGGTCATAAAATGATATTGATCAGTAAGACCAATTACTACCTAATGAATCCTTTCATTAAAGAAACTACAAAGTTTCCCCATTTTGTAACCAACTGATTTGGTCTTCTGGTGGGATTTCAACTTTTTAATAGTCCAATTAAAATGTATTTCTCCTTCCCTGTGGAGCTTTTCACTACAATTTTGGAGTTCTTTTTATAAAAATTTGAATTTTTATTTAAACTAGGATACCATTCACAAGAACACAGAGATTACACATATTTTTCATTTATTCATAATTGTACTATTGTATAGCATTCTAGTAACTGTCAAATGCAAAGCAATCTTTGTCAAAAACTGTCATATTTCATCATTTAGGAATTAACGGTATGCAATGTCTCTGGTATATAATGTATATGTATAATATATGTATGTGTATAATAATGTATATGAATGTCTTGTGACTAATTTGGAACAACTGGCTTCTTAAAGCCCCACATTACTCCATTTCAATAAATAACAGGATGTAAAATGTCTTTTTAATTATGAATTAGGGTGACCCTGTTTTTTTTTTAACAATGTAAAAGAATAAGCGATAAAAAAAAACTGAGCCTTTTTTCACAACATTATTATTAATTATTTACTGGGTCTTTGTCCTACTTGTGGGTTATTTGCAGTAGGCGCTGCATGCAGTTTAAATACACAGCACAGATTGTACAGCACAGAGGAGAAAATTAAACATCATTATCTTTTGCAAGACAATTAAGTCTAAAATACTACAAATTTACCTTACCAGCAGCCCAACAGTGCTTAATTCATGCTAAATGAGGTTCCGGGGGTTCCAGGTATCCCTCCTGGTGTGGGTTGGGGGGCCTCCAACAGCTGAAATTATGAACATGTAACATGAAGATCTTATCATGTTGTGCAGGCAGCTTTCTGGACGAAACCAATATCAGTTGTCATAACAATGCAAAAGTTGCAGTGGTTCCATTAATTGTTTGGAAAAGCAGATTCAATAATGTCTTTTACAGAAGACTGTAAGAGTGATATATTTGTCTGGCAGTTGAAATGTTTAATGTTATCTGCTCCTCTTTGTCAGTTAGGTAGCCACATGCTGTCCGGAAATTTGATCTGATGAGCTAACCATGACTGTGGCAACTGTATCAGAATCCGAATGATAGGAAATTAATTGACTAGTTACAAAGTTAAGATCGGTTTTTCTTTTTTATTTGAGATATCAAATAAATTTCAGGGCCACCAACTTTTTTTCAGAACTTCAGCCACGATTTAAGTGTGCAGCAATACGATTGTGAAGGTTACTTATACTAAGTAAATTGTCTTTGTATTGAACTGTGGAACTCCTCTGCCTCTTGGGCACGTGTGGGCTAGCGGGAACACGCCCTTTGGCACTTGCTGCAGATTACCATCAGAAACCTGCTTGTGATCTGTTTGTCTCTCAGGAGGTAGCTGAGTCTGGAGAGCGAGAGACAGAAACCCTTGCAAAGGAATCTGAGCCGAAACGGGAGTGTATGTTTCTGTGGGCTAGTTTTACTTCACATATTGTCACCCTTGCTGGTTTATTTTGTTTTTGAGGTCGAATCTATGAATAGGAGGCCACAAAGATCATGTAGTTTTGATTTCCTTTCTGCAAATAAGTGCTGTTCCGTCTGACCATTTTCTCTGACTCCCATGATCAGTCCTGGACTTATCTGCCTCATTATACACGGACATTCTACGACGATGTTCCTATTCAATTATACATTCCTGATATAGTTGTTGAGCCTAAAGGTATAATTTAAAATCTTTTGTCTTTGAAGAAATATTACGTTAAAACGTTGTTCTGTCAAATAAAGTAGCACCTAGCAGTGGTACTGCAACCATCGAAACGTTCTAATATTCAAAATGTAACTAACCATGGATTAATATTATTAAGGTATTAGGAAGACGAATGTTATTGCCTGACAGCAGTGCGGCAGAAACGCAAACCGACCTAATGTGGGACTGGACGTGTGGGACTGGAGCTATCTGTTCGTTAGTAAATAATATGGAAATCCAGATAACACATACGGACTTATCAGTCATTTAAAAACCCCTGAAGCATGTTTGAGAAAATCAGATTAAATTGCAGAAATCTCTGAACTAACAGATCATGCTAAAAGAAAAGACAAGTACACAAAGAGCTTCAAATACCTGTTTGGTTAAGGTCATCACCACTATAATTCACTGTGAAAAATGAATTGGCCGCTGTTCTCCGGGGCAAGCTTTGACTCATTTTTGAGATTAATTTATCACATTTATTATATGCATTACATTTGCCTTGTGTATGTATGCGTTTGTGAGGGTGTGTTTTCAAAGTGTAAGTTTTACACTAGTAGGTACTACTCTCAACATCCTCTCATTCTCACTTTAGTCACCAGAGGGCATTTGTCTTTAAACAGCGTATCCAACAATCGTGGCCCCACAGGACATAGAGGCCCCTTACGGGACAGACATATCTCTTTATAAGCAATGCACAAGAACCAGGGGCCTAAGGCAAAGATATCAAATCAAACCGCCTAAAATCTTATATCTACCTGATCCAGTGACAATGTGGATCCGTCTACATTTCAGATTGAGGGACTATCTCCTCCTAGGACAGCAGGCGACTCGTCTTCAAGACCACTCCTTTTTGTGCCTTGAACAAATGAATGGAACAGGTAGGTTGGAACGGAATAGAACGGAATGGTAGGGATTTCTTCGGAGAAACACCATTTGCTCGCACAATTATTGGGCTGCTGGTGGTCATATCTGATCAAACTGAACCATGTTATAAAATTATTATTTTACCATCCTTGTAACTGTTCTGCCATTTGGAGTTGTGTGTGAACTTGATCTGATCAGAATTATACCATGGTAAAAATTTTAATTCAGGCAAGACGCTGAGGCCAAGACTTCAGTACATCTCTGAATCCCACAATACCTTTGGAAGAGACTCACCCACATGTCACTTGTAAGGTGGAAAATTATCATTTTGCACCATGAAATCCACTGGACAGCTTTAAAAGCCACAGAAGTGACCACAGATCAAAGTCTCGTAATCTCAACCTGGCACTGCTCATTTTGCATTAATTATGCCCTGCTTTGCCCCTGTCCGTGTCCAATTTCAGATTAGCTTACAGGGCTTTCACCTCTCTTATTTTCCCGTCATGTTTTACAACCCATGGATATGATGTGTTAAACTGAAGAAAAGTCCCAATCAAAAGAATCTAGGAAAGAGGTTTACCATAAACCCTTAATTTATTAGGGAAAACGCCTGACTGAGACTTTGATTGATACTCCCAAGTTTTTGTAATTGGATAGGATCTAGATGCATTAGAAATGTTCATCTATCATTCAATGACTATCAAGACTATCACTTGGAAGGAAGAGTAGATCTCTGCAAGGCTGGTAACAATGCTTGGCATTGCTTGCATTGGCTTTTACATGCTCCCCTGGCTTTTCGGGCTATTTTACTGATCCTGTCAAAATTTAGGCAATCAAAACCCCTCTTTTGACCATTTGATGTACCCCCAGCATTCGCTTTGTTTAGCGACCAAGCAATCCGTCAAACTGACTGAAATTAACAATTAGAGGAGTCAAATTTGTAGATCCAGACTGATTGCAAGATTTGGTATAGGAAATAGATAACAGAATCTATTTCAAATTTAAAAATGACTGACTCAAGTTTAGGACTCAGTATGACTCTATGAAACAAAAGTCACTTTTATAAACAAATTAAATGGCAAGTGACAAGGTCGTTTATTGACTTTAACTCTGAGCCTTTTCTTAAGATTATGAGTGTTGAATATGAGTGTTGAACTGGAGCAAATTTGGCAGCCTGTGCAGTTTGGCAGTTCCTTCTCCTGTGTTGTCTTTAAGACCTATCGAACATGTGTCTTTGTGTAAAATAACAGTTTGCATTTAATAAAAAATACTCTGTCTTCCAAAGTCAGTAGCTGACAATCTGTTATTATTATGGTTTTATTTAACAGATACCTTGTTCCAAGGTGACAACATAAATCCAAACTAAACCAACAAAAACGTCATACGCAACTCAGTTCTCAATCAATACACGCTCCTCTGGGCACAGCAAGTCGTTGAAACAACCTGGTAAACCTTATACATGAAAACGGGAGGAGGGAGAGGTGTCCCAAGACCGTGTGTATAGTCAAAAGGCTCCTTGTTGAAAAATCTATGTTTTTAAAAAAAACATTTCTCATGGAACAATTCTACCTACCTAATATATATATATATACATATTATTTGGTGATGATTACTATTTACCAAATCTACTCTTTTAAAGCTTTCCATTCACCCTTTGGCTCCTTGTTGATGCTGAAAAACCTGTGTCTTGGGATTTTAATTGTTTTAAATGCACACATGAATGCACAAACAGAATAAAATCTAGGCAGAGAAATGATTGATCATTGAACTTCCAAAAACCTCTCTTCCTGCCCTTAAAAAAAAAAGGGCAGCCTATAAAATATTTAGAGCTTGATTGAAGCTGATTCCTTGTAGTCAAGGATTAATTTGGGGGTCTGGAAAACATAATTACAAAGTTTTTCAATTAAGCTCTCCATCTCTATTCCCTCAATTGTCTTTTCCCTTTGTTAGGAAAGTAATTTTTGAACAAATATTTCTGCATTGAACTTGTAAAGTCAAACAAAAACAACTGATTTATGCCTATGATATCTCAGTTTTGTAGAATTTATACCTTGGATGAAGGCCTGAGCGAAATTACAAAAAAATAGAACAAATAAAGTACATGCAAATATTTTACTTAGGACAAAAATACTGCTGTAAAAAAAACAATTTAAAAATAATTGTAAAAAGAATGATTCCTACATACTCTTTTTTTTCTGTATGAATATTCAGGTTATAAACGGGCCATTCTTCACCTTTAAGTAGCTGAGTGTTATTTATTCTGTCATAATTTCCACAACATCTTTAAAGCAATACCAATTGCATCATTCCTTCTGACCTATTTATACATATCCAAAAACTTTTAAACTTTTATTACTTTTTTTATCTATAGATAAAGGGTGAAGTTGAGTTTGTTTTTGTTGTTTTGAAAACCAAAGAAAAAAGTCGTTTTATAAGAAATAAAAAAAAGTATTTTTGTCTTTTTACCCTTTGACTTATAAGTAAACCTGCACTGTGAGTTAGTAACTTCACAACGGCTCTCAAAATAGGATAAAGGGGTACTGCTGGTTAAATTTCCGTACATGTTAAATTTGAACATATATCCTTTCTTGAATATGTAATAAAAAATTGAAAGGTCTCAAAGCAAAGCTCCAAGTCAGACGGTCTCTACAGGAATATGTTATTCTTGTAACATTTTGTTGTTTTGTGTGGGTTCTGATTCCAAAACTGCCTGGTTGATAGTCATTAATTCTAAATCCATAACTATGGTTTGTCTGTGAGGATATTTTAGTTATTTAGCATCTGAACTCATATTCAGTACAAGGTTCTGTTGAGGCAGTAGGCATTTTCACTGTGATACCTGCACATATTCTATGGTCCCAAGATGGAAATGGAAATTTTGCACTAGAATGAAATGAGATATCCGTTGCAGAGCTCTTAGGGGTGACTTTGTTTTCATATAACACTTCTGTGGTGCTTATAAGGGACATTTTACTGTCAAATCAATGGACAATTGGCCAAGCTAAAATGTATTCCTTTCAAAAACAGAATAACAAAAAAATCTGTGTGGGTTAATTTTGTACAATATTAAAGTGTAAATGTTGGTTACAAAGTGGATATGGTAAATCTCTTTCACTATAAGACTTCCTTTATTCTGATCAGATATGTTTTGTGATATTAAACTCAAATCCCATATGCCCATCTATGGTGTAGATATAGTAGCGGCCAAAAGCAGGACAAGCCCAGGTCCTGACTGACGGCCTCGCTCTGGGGCCAGGGCGACCCTGACTGACGGCCTCGCTCTGGGGCCAGGGCGACCCTGACTGACGGCCTCGCTCTGGGGCCAGGGCGACCCTGACTGACGGCCTCGCTCTGGGGCCAGGGTGACCCTGACTGACGGCCTCGCTCTGGGGCCAGGGCGACCCTGACTGACGGCCTCGCTCTGGGGCCAGGGCGACTCTGACTGACGGCCTCGCTCTGGGGCCAAGCCCACAGCCAGGACCTCATTGCGCCCCCGAGTGTGCGTGCGCTGGAAATGGCATTCAAAAGAGTGCCAGTGGACCTGGTCGGTTGAAAGGATTGGTATGGGCTGAGTGAATTGGGCTGGGACTTTTACTATGTTTAAAACCAAGAAGCTGCTTTACCGAAAGGTTTTCCTCAAAGAGGGTTTTTTTCCCTTTTATTTTCTAAACATACTAAGTTAACATCCCCATGTGTCTGGCCACTCCCGGACCAGCACGTCGCAAAGTGGTTCCCTCCTCTTTTGACAAGTCGCACAGCCTCCTTTTGGCAGCTGCAGGGGGAGGTGGTTTGCGGCCCCAACACATGAGCTCAGAAGAGACCTGGGAGCAGCGCCTCACGCGGAAAACTCCCTGCACCTACTGCACCCAGGCCAGGCATGTGTGGGACTACTGCCCCCTGAGAAGGAAGAGGATCTGTGCCAGGCCAGAAAGGGCTGTTCTGTTCCTGGTGCCAGGACCATGGGTACCATGTGGGGCTACTGGCCCTGTAAGGAAAAAGAGTGGGAGTGAATGGAAGAAAGGAGAAAGACTAGGCCAGCGGCAGATCAGCCCTCAGGCTCCAGAGCCCCGGGCAAGACCGTGCCCTGGGTGCTAGGAGGGGAGCAGTTTTTCAGCCCTGAGGGCTTGGCCCACAGGGGAATAGGGGTGTTCCTGGGCTACCAGCGAGGCTTCCAGTGCGCTTGTGAAGAGCCAGGGTACATGTGAGACGACTGTCCCCCAGTGGGAGGGGATTGGTGGCGAGAGGAAGAACTAGGCCACCTTGAAAGAGAGCCTGGGCTTTGCAGAGTTTGGACAGAGTGAAGGAGGGATGATGAGGAATGGGCTAATCAACGGCCCAGGTCACAAAGGTTCATTGGAGCAGGATGGGGGAAATGTGTGAAATGCTGGGGGACCTGTGGCGAACCTGGATTCTGGAGATGCCTGCAGAAAGAAGAGGAGAAGGAAAATATCTCCTTCCTGTGGGATCACTTCCGCAGCCAGGACCTCATTGCACACCTGAGTGAAGGGGCACTAATTATACCACACTTAGGTCATGCGTCATTTATTTCTATGAGTTTTCACATTCTGCATCTGATAAAAATCACCACAAAGTAATGCTGCCCACCCCATTTCCCAATTTGGTAATTGGTGTGAACTGGCTATAAAGTGTATATAAGGTGCCCTTGGAGCGAGAGGACAGGAAGGAAGGAGGACTAAAATCAAAGTGGCAGTGTGCTGGGAGAGGGAAAAATAGGAATTCTGTTAGAGTAGTTCTTTGGTGTGTGAACAATATGAATTCCGTGAGCATAAAGCTCTGGTGCATAAAATAGTGATTCAGTAAAAGTAGAGCTGGTGTATTAAATGTGTATTAAAATGAGCCTAGGGCTTCCGGGAGAGGTGAGCTGAACCAGAGTATGTTTGGGGACGACCTCAGATTGCTCAATCCTTGCGTTCCTCTAGCGCAGATCCGGACAGAGAGAGATAGCATTGCACCGAGGAAAGCATCGAGAGTCCCGGTTAAGTCCACAGCCACTCGTCCATGCAGGCTGGTTCCTGCCTCTGTGAGGGGGTGGCAATCATGACAAACCAATGCACAAGGGTTTGTTTTTGTAACCAACCTCCATGAAATATACATGAACCTTCCTTTTCATTTTTGCACTTGTCAGTTCATCAGTGTTCTTTTTGCCTTACATTACGGGAGCAACACATTTGGTAAGAGTGCTGGAGAGGTTTCAATCTGGTGAACCACTTCAATCCAGCAGGGAAAACTCAGCACCTGCAAATTTCTGTCTTTAAATTATTAATTTATAGCTGCCTTTCTTATTACGTTTTTAAATTCTTGTTTTGGCTGAAATTGTCGTCATTGTGTTTTCCAAATACTGGCAGTGAGAATTTGGGAGAACAATTACAATATAACACAAGGGGACGACACACACTGAGTGAAAAAAGTAAACTTTTACCTACACAGAATTACAACCTTCTCCTTTTAATGCTTGCCAGGAGACATCAGGCGATTCTGCCAGCTGACAATGAACAAGGGAGCGATTCTTTCTCCACTGAAAACGTTTTTTACATGTGGAGCGGCTCTCTAATACCAGACACCAACAGTGGGCCGCTGTTTTGAAGTTAAACAAACCTGCTGACACTCTCATGAAAGAAAATGCTCAGAAGGAAAGCTATGGGAGAAGAAACAACTGGACAAGGACTCCAATGCAACACTTCAAATCCAGTACGTAATCATTGCCATGAGTTTTACTTCATGACAACATGTCAACATAAAGAATTTGGCTGGTTTTATTTTTTGAAGGCGGAATCTAATATCTGTGTATGTAAGCTGTTGCTATACAAGGGTGACTCAAGTTCTACACAGTACTTTATGTGGACTATTTCTTTACATACTGTATGCACACTACAAGGCCAAAAGTATGCGGACACTTGCTCGTCGAACATCCAAATCATGGGCATTGATATGGAGTTGCCCCCCCCGTTGCTGCTATAAAAGCCTCTGCTATTCTGGGAAGGATCACCACTTGATGTTGGAACTTTGCTGGACTTGCTACTGAGCGTTAGTGAGGTCGGGTACTGATGCTGGGCGATTAGGTCTGGCTCACAGTCAGCGTCTAATTTATCCCAGAGGTTTTTGATGGGGTTAGGTTTGGGGCTCTGTGCACGCCGGTCAAGTTCTTCCACACCGATCTCAAAAAAACGACATTTCTGTATGGACCTCGCTTTGTGCATGGGGGCATTGTCAGGCTGAAACTTATTATTAAACATGTGGCAACATTCTGTAATCAGTGGCTGTTATTTTGTACGATACACAATTTTTTTCCACCTGGCTTAATATTATTCAATATTCTGCTTCGTTAGGCCCAGTGACATGGCAGAATGCTTTTTTATCAACACATTGCCCACCTGCTTGAGACAAGCTAACATATTTGTACACGACCCTACACACAAGTATTATCAGACTGCAGAACATTAGACTATTCTGCATATTGCCAATTAGAAATAGCCTTTTGGATCAGCTGTTTATTCACCATTCATGTCTGAGGGCCTGAGAACTTTGTACGTGTGTAAGTATGCGTGTGCACCATGTAGCTCAGTGGGTGTGTGCAGGTGTACCATGTAGCTCTCTGTGAGTGTGCAGGTGTACCATGTAGCTCTGTGTGAGTGTACAGGTGCACCATGTAGCTCTGTGTGAGTGTGCAGGTGTACCATGTAGCTCTCTGTGAGTGTGCAGGTGTACCATGTAGCTCTGTGTGAGTGTACAGGTGCACCATGTAGCTCTGTGTGAGTGTGCAGGTGTACCATGTAGCTCTGTGTGAGTGTGCAGGAGTACCCTGTAGTGCTGTGTGAGTGTGCAGGTGTACCATGTAGCTCTCTGTGAGTGTACAGGTGTACCATGTAGCTCGGTGTGAGTGTACAGGTGTACCATGTAGCTCTCTGTGAGTTTGCATGAAAACAATTCTGCTCTCTGTGAGTGTGCATGAGTACAATGCAGCTCTCTGTGAGTGTGCATGAGAACAATGTAGCTCTCTGTGAGTGTGCATGAGTACAATGCAGCTCTCTGTGAGTGTGCATGAGTACAATGCAGCTCTCTGTGAGTGTGCATGAGTACAATGCAGCTCTCTGTGAGTG